>QLOU01004124.1:0-20399 GCA_003313715.1 Russula abietina | reverse complement strand
TGTTTCTTATCTATAGGGATAATATTGCAGCTGCAGAAAAACGTGCTTGTATTGCTGCTAATCATGAGCGTCGTCGCATTGCGATTGAGGAACGCAGCCAGCTTATTAAACTCTATGAGATTGGGGTTTATTCAAAGGATGAGCTTCTTGAAAAGCTGACAGTTCTTGAAAATTCTTAGCCCATTGGCTTGTTGAAAAAGGAAGCACCTTTATCACATTTGGTTTTAATCTGAAATTCTGGATAATCTCTAATTATTTACCTTTATTCTTTTGGAGCTTAAAAATATACTTTGGATTTAGTGTTAATAATTATTTTCTTGTATTTACTAATTGTCCATTATTTACACACTCACTCACCCTGATAATTGGCTAGTAATTCTGCAATAAGATGTTTACGTTTATATTCTCCAGCCTCTTCTTCAGCTTCTTTAGGTAGTATGTCCTGCTCACCTCTATCCTCCCTTTCCTCTGCTTCAGTATGATAAGGAGCAAATATAGCTCCTGATTTGTGGCCCTCTATATCAATAACTAAATTGTGAAGAATGATCGCTACCGTAATCCATTGAAGAGCTTTTTTATGGTCTTCATTTGATTTGATTCGAACTCGAAGACCTCGTAGAGCCTGAAAACGTCCCTTGAGAGCACCCATGCAGTGTTCAGAGCGAACTCGGAGATTTGCAACTGTACGGTCGAAAAAAGTGTTTTCAGGAAGAAATGATGCAGGTTGTCGATGTATGGAAATTGTTCGAGAGTTTAATGTGTATGCTGAGTCACCCCATGCAAACTCTTCTCCTTGAAAAAGAAAGTCGGGATGCTTGGCAGCACAAGTATGTTCAAATGCTGCAGCATCATGCGCGGATCCAGTAAAGCCATGTGAATAATCGACAATTCGCAAATTGGAAGGAACATTTCCAATCTGAGGTTCTGTAAGAAAAAAGACTTAACAATCTGCATGATTTAACATACCTGAACATTTAGGCCATAGTTTGCCTTTCTAGTATAATAGGCATCTCCATGCATGGTAGGCTTTTCATAAAGAACCACGATAGTTCCATCGTACATGATCCACCCCTCACGCCATAAGCCTTTGAAGCCCAGACGTTCATCCATCCACTCCTTCTTCTTCTCCTTTTCTTCGGCTGTTAATCTTCGCACGAAAATGTCATGCAATGACTCGATAGCTTCAAAGCATTGATCAGTGTATTTTTTGACAGCCCCCTCTGAACATCCAGCTTCTCGAGCAACATCTTTGACACTAGCTGCATTCCCGTAGCGACCAAGGCGAAAAAGAGTCACCGCAAGCTGGATGTGAACAGGTGCCTGCTCTTGGTTTGAATTGTTTTGGAATACTAGGTGATCTTTGATTAAGTCCAAAATGATGTCAAAGATGTGGGGTGATACACGAAACATGTGAATGAAGCGGTGGTGATCCTCGGAATTTTGTACATATTCGAAAGCCAGGTGGAAGGTTCCAGCCTTTGGAACGTTGCCTCGACCTTGAAGATAACGTGTATTTTGAATAGCATTAATAACATTGAAATCGAAAGTGAGGTTGTCAGAAAATTGTGCAAAATCGTCATCTAGTGGAGGGAGGATGATGTCACGGAGAAGGCTGCTCAGAAAGTAGTTTTGAATAGCTTTTGAATGGACAGTTGAATGAGGCATGTGGATTAGAAACAAGTGATAGCCGAAAGAATTACACAGTAGTCACACACGGCTCAGGCAAGTGATTTGTCAGCTGTCACTATGCGAATGTGAATGCGAATGCGACGCTTATGGGTCTACTGTGAACACCCCTATTGTTATTATATACCCCACTATTCATATCTAAGATATGAGTGAGACACAGACAATGAGTGAGACATTTACATATTTATAATACATAAGATAAGATAAGGTACTTATATTACGGCGGATATTCTTTGCCGCCTAACAGTTTTCCTTTCCTGAACCGATGTCACCGTTGTTGCGGTAGGCAACGCTGGCGGAGTCCGGAGTGAGTCTCGTCTATGAGAATGATGTCCTCTGGAGTCTGGACTTGCGGCACCTGACTCTAGGAACCCATAATCGCGAGCAGCGACCAACTGTACTACCCGACAAGAATGCTTTTCATCCCTTTCTTCTGCATTTTTCCGCTCCACCATCCTTGTCTTCGACGTTAATCAGCCCGAGACGCTGCACGTTTCTCAACTGCTGGTGGTCTGAATGTCGCCTGCCGACCTCTCAGCAAAGACTCGAATACTGTCATGTCGTAGTCATGAACAAGGCCGACTTGGCTTTACTGTCTCAGAAGGAGGGGCTGCGTTAGATTTCAGCGACGATCTGTGGAGATCCCGTCCATAACTCTATATAATTTAGTAGCCCAGTGACGCCGGAGGATGAGCGAAACCGGATATTAACCGTGTCTTCAACAGGTCTGATGATGATCATATGGTGAGTGATGGTGGTAGAAGGTGGTAATATAGCAGTAATACTTTATAAAGCGTGCGCTGACAAACAAGCAATACAATGGATGGTGCGCACCTGGCCGCTGAGGCGCTGAGGCTCCGAGTCGTCTCCCAACATCCGAGTTTGATCACGACCCTGATGGTGCTCATTAATAAAGGTTGTCAGCAAAAAACCCTGCACGCAGTGGATCCTGAAATCAAACTTGCCATGCCTGGGTGCCAGTACAATATAGTTCAGTACTTGTAGTTGCGGTATTCGTCCGACCGAGCGTGGTTTTGGCTCGTCGTCGCGAGTTTGATGACTGTCACTGCTAGCAATTAGTTTCTCCTTGCACTCACGGGTGATATATGTCCATGCAGGAACTGGGAATGACTCGATTCTTCTGTGTCGCAAGACAGTTACTGATGCCACCTTTCCAAGACCCATGGTACCTGACAATGATTGCAACTCCGACCATGGACCTTAACCAGGAACCAACATCATCATCAACTTTCCCACGCCCACACCAACCCCCTCCCCCCCAAAAACCACCGGATCTCTTCACCTTCCCTCCTGAAGACTTCCAAGAAGACGAAGATGACTTCATAGAAGAGCCACAATATGGAGAAATCCTGGAGCATTTCCTGGAAAAGAACTCGTTGTCGATGTGGAACGTAGCCCGTGACCTCAAAAACGAGATCTCCGACAGACTCCATGGACCACTCCAATTCCATGCTGGACCCTCGTTAAACACTTGGTACGGCCATGGATGTACAGGACTCAACAAGGAACAGTTCATGATGGCCTTCAACTTCGTCACCACAGCTCTGGACACGGGTTATTACCCAAGCCCAGGATGTAAACCTCCCCTTTTGGGCTCTCTGGACTGGGCAACCCTCTCATCCGCCATCTTGGCGGCTGTTGGAAGAGGTTATGCTCGCTCCCACTCAGAATACAATGAGGCCCACCTTGACCTAATCCGGAGAACCGTGACAGACACCTCTACAGACAAGAAGGACCCTCCCTTCAAAAACATGTTTGATCATCTCACGGCCACTGCCGAACACCTCCATACCTACCTTGAAGCAGACAATGAGGAGGCAGCAGAATGGCTCAAAGACCTCAAACAAAAAACCACTTTCTTCGCAGACCACTATTCCGATGAGATAATGGCAGATGCCCTAGAGAAATGGAGAGTCCACCAGATCAGGGAACGATCCAAAGAATTAGAGGAAAACATCCGGTGTGTGGTCGTTGAATCGAGCAAAGGGATACTGATGAATGCAGCTGAACAGCTTGGTCTCACGGTAACCCTGATGAAGGACACCCAGCAGGAGAAAACTCCATGCAGGAACCCTTCATGTACAGCCAGGAGAGCCCCTTCCTCGTCCCCCGCACCCACGCCCACCGCACGCAGGGGCCGTAAACCTAGACATCCCTCCCAAAGTCCATCAGAGAGTAGGGTTCGTCACAGGTAACCCTCGGGTCAGGACTTCTGACACCGCACCCATGACCCGTGACACCGCACCCACAGCGGTTGAGGGTATACACCGTACCCGTAGTCCACAGGTTTCCCTGTGGTGTCACGATAACCCGCTAAGGGTATGTTAAGGGTTGAGAAACTGCGGGTTTGGGAACTTACAGTAATTATCAGTTTTTACTTATCACTCTAGTTCACTTAAGTTTGATATTTGTCTGGCAATATGATATATAATATATTGAAAACTAATGTTATGTAGCCTAATACAGGTTCTTCCTTGTGTGAGCAACTGAGCATGGGTGATGTGTGGACAGTGTGGTGAAGCCGTGAAGGTCAAGGTGACAAGATCAACTGCACCAACGACGCCAGGGCTTGACCTTGTGTTTTTTCTGTGAATCGGGCTTGATAAATGGTGGTTCCCATTAATGCTCGTTATTTTGCAATCTTGTTCCTGAGGGATTCAATAGGGAGATTGTCGAGAATGAGCCTTGTTTTGTGTCACAGACAGGCCGCGCGTCGTCTTCTAAGTTGAGTGGTTCACCCAGTTCGGTGGTTGCCCGATATAGCAAATGTACGAAAACAAACTGAGCTTGATTGAAATTGAAGGGAGTGTTACACATAAACAGTATTGTCAGTCAGAGGCATAATATATTATTCTACTTATGCAGCACACAATGATACAGACATACAGACATACACAGATACACAGTACTACATGGTGCATAGAAACATGACAGGGGCACAGGGTTCCATCAAAGCGTGTCTCAGATGGCACGTCATTGGCGTCACACGCGTGTCAAGTCGGGGCAGTGTGGGAGCCCCGCTAACTTGTACTGCAGTTAGCAAGGGTGTCTTGAACAACACGTATCGAGTTGTACTGTGTGGGGAGGGCGGGAGAGGGGGCATGGCAGAGTCTTGTAGTCACCAGGATATCTGTGAAGTATCTGTGAAGATGGCGTGGAGAGAGAAGGGAACATGGACCTGGATGTCTCTCACAGCCCACTTAAACCTTTCGGGACACTGACATTCCGAAGCCTGCGTGCGACGACGTCGTTCTGCCTGTGTGCACAGGTGGTCTGCCTGGTAGTGCATGTGTGATTGCAATGCCTGTGATGGCAGTGGGCGTGTGTGCATATGGCCACCCATGTACGTGTGCACGAGGCGACTGTGTGGCACATGGCGTCATCTGCCTGTGTGTATGTGCGAGGGCTGTGCGATGGAGGGCTTGGACGTGTGAGGGAGATGAGTTGTCGTGCATGTGAGTCCGATTGGGAGTTGTTCGACAAAGGTGAACCAAATTAGCATTGAGTATGGAGAAATGACACATGACTTACCATGGTACACAGAACGCCACTAAATGCGATACCTTTCCAAAGACAATGGCTGAATCATCCTTCGCAAGAGTAATGCCGACGAAAACTGAGTCGTAAGATGAATGTACCCCGTGGTGTCCCTGACGGCCTGTGTCGGTGTCGGTGTCGGTGTCAGGAGTCTGGCGGCGCGAACGGCTGGGGCATTTGAGGAAATGGACATGGTGGTTACTTCAGGGTAAGGAATAAGATCCAAGTCTGAGAAAAGCAGTGGCGGTGAGCCAGCACGTTAACCGCTCCTGGTCTCCTGCGTGTTGCCTGCCAGACGATGAAGAGCGATCACCTTCGTAACCCCGGCACGAAGAGTGAGATGGTTTAATAGACAAGGGGGCGCACCAGAGTGATTCTCACCTCGTCCCCAGAGGCATCGGCGTTGTTCTGCTTTATATGTGAGCGCGCAGTGTCGTCTGCCTGTGCTATGATGAAGGGCTTTGGACAGGTTTCCTAATGATACACTCTGTGAGGCATTCAGGCTTTAGCCGATTTTCTGGCCCACTTATACGACTTGGTCTGAGTTTGAGTGACTTGGATTATTCGTAACACGAGCACTCAATTCTATAGACTTCCATTGATGCTTTTAGAGGCCTTCTGAACAGCATACTGTAACGCGTTGTTCGTATTTCTAAGATTTGTTACCTTGAAGTAACCGTGGGAAAAGAAAGGATAATGAAGAGGCTTTGTTTTGAAGAGTGTATTTGATATAGAGAGCTTCAGAAGCGTTGAGAAACACAGAATATGATTCTAGAGAAGTCTGAAGCTTCTCCGGTAACAACTACAGGGCTATTTATACTCGAAACGAATGAAATCTATCAAGCAAAGCCAAACAGGGCCAAAAGCGCGATATTGTGGACACCTCTACTCACTCCCTTTCGCGTTTTGGACATATCTTCACCATAGAGCTCACTCTTCCCTTTATATGGAGCGGCGATGTCTTGGAAGGCATTCTTGAACATGTATAGTAATGAAATGCGAAGCTTGAGCGACTTTGTAGACTTTTAAGGGAACTCTTTGCGAATCAGAGGTGGTTCCCTTTTGCTACTGCTAAACTTGTAACAGGGTTCTGCGAATCAGAAGTCCTTGTTTCGTGCGGCAGTAACATGGTCAGCAAAGTCATTCTGTAACGTATTGAGTAACTATTCGGACGCAAGACGTAAGTAGACAGATCCCTTCAGACGCGTATGGTAAGGAGATGTAAAGCAGGCTTCTTGAGGCACACTGTATCGTAAAGCAGACGATATGTAACATAGGGGACACGAACGAATCTGGTCGAAGACTGGGCTATGAACTCGTCACTATAGATCTAACAGATCTGGATCTAAGGCATATGGTCGACGAGTCACTATACTAGTCCATGAGTCAACACAATTACACATAGCGAGAGCGGAGTCGAAAAGAGAACAGAACAGTCGCGTTTGTCCGGCAAACGCGCTTTGGTAAACAGTCAGCCCCCTTTCTTCCAGGGATTCACTGTCCGGTAACATTGCCCCCATCGTAGGCGGAGACTCCCATGTCTCCAGCCAGTCCTCCTCCGGTATGTATGTTTTGAACAAGGGGAATGGTTGGGTCGTCGTCGTAGTAGTACATAGCTCCGGGGAGCTCAGACTCGTCATAGTCTGGCGAGAGAGGGCGCCAGGGAGTCGGGTCCCCCCATGGGAGTGTGTTCTGTTCAGGAGAGGAGGAAGTGAGGTAGTCGTCCCAACTGCTGTCTCTCCCGTCATAGGCGGTGGTGGACGTCGATGTCTGTGAAGACCCCTGTTCGAAGGGATCCTCTGGCTTAGCAAAAGTCTCGGGCGTGCTAACATGAAAGGTTGAGTTAAAAAGAAAACTGTCGGGAGGGGGAGCTATAGACAAGGCGATTATTTCGTCGGCTGTGGCCTCTACATCAGAGTCCGGCGTGGCTGGAGAAATTGTCCGGAGTTTCTCGTAGGCGAGGCTGTTATGACGGTCCTTGACTCTTTTACGCTTATTGCGCCTCTGTGGTCGCACGGGGTTACCTTTGACTGTTCGCCCTCCGTAACCGCAAGCATCGAGAAAGTAACGGTGTTCTTGGGGTACGATGCAGATCCGTTCGAGTCGGCATCGGACGTGGGGTACCGTGCAGTTTGAGTTCCAATGCCCTACTTGTCCGCACCAGTAACAATGGTGGTGCTCGGCTGATCGCGTGACGATGTGGGGAACTTGGGGCTGGGGAGCCGTGGGCTGGGTATGAGGTAGGCCCCATCCGTGGTTAGCCTCCTCGTTGAATAGTGTGGGACGGTGGTGGGGTCCTCTCTCTGCTCCCGCGGTGTAATCGCGGACGAGTCGGGGTGGTGTAGGCTGCATCGTGGGTCGTGGGTCGAGCGTGGTAACGGGACTGGGTTCTGAAGGGGTTCGTGGGATGTAAGGCTCACCCGCGGAACGAGATTGAAGAGGTTGTTCGGGGATGTCTTCGAGGTCTGGAGGTGAGACTGGTGCTGGATACCTTGGCATTGGTGTTGGAGGTCGTCTATTTAAAGGGGGAGGGGAAGGAACTCTTTCCTCCCGGGGGAACCTCTGGGGATAGAACGGGTCGGGAATAACTCCTTCCATGGTTAGGTGGGTCAAGAGAGGAGAGAGTCGAGACATAACATGTGCCTCCTGCAACCGCCTCTGTACTTCGGCAGTTTCTTTAGAGAACTGTTGTATTTCTCTGACATGTCCTTCTTGTTCTTCTTGGACCTGGGCGACAAGGCGGTTCAGACGGTCATTCTCGTGTTTCAGTGCCTTTAGTTTGAGATAAGACATTCGGTACCTATAGACATCAGCCCAGACTCCAACATCTCCTAGTCGGAAAAGAGCCATATTAATCACCCAGTTAAAGGGGAAATCGAGATAGAGCTCTTCCAGCTGTTGATCATTGACGCGTTCGGTATGTGGGGGTTTGTCCGTTGGAAGAGCTTTGAGGATCTCTCCGAAAACTTCATCATTGCCGGGTTCTCCCGTAGTCCCTAGAATCATTGGTTCTTCGTCGAGTAGTGTGTAGCGAATGTAAGGAAGTTCTACGCGAGTCCCGTCTCTTCCTATCGCATGTAGTATCGGGTGAAAAGGCGATGGTATGGGTCTAAACCACGGGGGCGGGGGCGGTCCACCACGATGATCATCCATAAGAAAATGAGGAAAACCCAAACGAGATATATCTTTTAGAATTGGGTTGTTGAGGAGGGTATGGGCAATTCCCGAGTTTTCTGTGACACGTGGGTCACGGAATCGAGGTTCCAGAGGTGGTCTGTGTCGTACGATGTTTCTAGTTGAACGGTGGTGGTCAGTTTGAGCGTGTAGGGTCGGGGTTCCCACAGGAGGATGGGCGATTGGCGTCTGGCCTTCTTCTCGGCCCTTGTGTGCTTCTTCGACCACTTCGTGATGGGCTAATAAGAGAAGAGCTTCTGCAGCTCTTTCAAGGACGAAGTCGTTGATTACTTCTCTGACGGGAATACTATCTTCGGTGACTGAAGTCGGTGTAACAAGATTTTGAAGTGGGGAAATAGCGCCTCTTATTCCAGGAGTTTCGAGGTCCGGAGGGACAAATGGATAGGGCATGCCAGTATCATTTTCCACCACAGCTGTTCTTATATTTAGGTTTTGGTTGCAATGGTATTTAGCAATCAGGTCGGGGGCATGTATGTTCTGTTCTGGTTCCCAAGTGTCGTGGGCATCAGAGTATTCTTTCCAGTGAACACGGTATTGCTTGATCCTATTGCGTCCAAAGTGACGCATCCCTATAATGGCTTCTACTTCCCATTCGGGTTGTCCTTCTACTATTTTGGGGGGTGGTTCTAGAAAATTTGGGCCATGCTCTCTTGTTTCCTTAAAGGGAGACAGGTAAGAAGCATGGAAAACGTTATGAATCTTCCATGTTTTTGGTAATTTCAATTGGTAAGCCACATGGCTAACGGGAATGGTAATTTCAAAAGGTCCGTATCTTTTTGCTCGAAGTTTGTGCGTTGGGTGTGTCGTTTTAAGATTGGTGGCATCCAACCACACCTTCTCTCCTTTCTTGTAGGGTCGGAAACTAGTGTCTTTAATAAGAAGCATTTGGCTGTGAAGGATTGCTTTGTGAATCTTAGCTCGGAGATCGTGTAATTCCTTTCTTCTCTCAGTCAGTGGTTGTCCATCCGTTATCGGGGTAACATTGGCTCCTGGGATTACTCCAATGAGAGCTTCGAAAGGCGGGATCTTTGTTGTATGTGATGGTCGAGAATTAATTGCATACTGGGCCATAGGCAGCCACTGCGCCCAGTCATTTTGTTGTTCATTACAAAAGATCCTTAGAAACGTTTCTAAAGTCTGGTTCGTTCTTTCTGACTGTCCGTCAGTTTGCGGGTGGTAAGAAGTGCTAATATTTCTGTCTATCTTGGCTTCTTTAGCTATTTCTTTGGCTAAATGTGAAGTGAGTCTCGGGTCTCGGTCAGAGATAATTCTTTTGGGAATTCCATAGTGTGGAAAGACTTTGTTAAAATAAAGTCTGGCTAAGTCTTCTGTTCCCATACTTTCTTTACAGGGAAAGAACAGCGCTGCCTTTGAACAGTCATGATCGGTAATAGTGAGAATAGAGTCATAACCATTTGAGACCGGTAGCTTCGTAATCCAGTCCATCGCAATTACTTCAAAAGGATGAGCTTTTTCTTTTGGAGTAATCGGAAACAAAGGGGGTTTCAATGGTCGAGTATTTGCCTTATTTTGTTGGCAAACTCCACACCCTTTTACGTATTGTTGGACCCATTCCTTTAGTCTAGGCCACCAATATCTCATTCGGACTGAAAAGTATGTCGTAGCGGCTCCAGGGTGGCCAGCAGTAGGGTTGATACGCTCTGTGAGGCGTTCAGGCTTTAGCCGATTTTCTGGCCCACTTATACGACTTGGTCTGGGTTTGAGTGACTTGGACTACTCGTAACACGAGCACTCAATTCTATAGACTTCTATTGATGCTTTTAGAAGCCTTCTGAACAATGTACTGTAACGCGTTGTTCGTATTTCTGAGATTTGTTACCTTGAAGTAACCGTGGGAAAGAAGATAGTGAAGGGATTTGTTTGAAGAGTATATTTGATATAGAGAACTTCAGAAGCGTTGAGAAACACAGAATATGATTCAAGAGAAGTCTGAAGCTTCTCCGGTATCAACTACAGGGCTATTTATACTCGAAACGAACGAAATCTATCAGGCAAAGCCAAACAGGGCCAAAAGCGCGATATTGTGGACACCTCTACTCACTCCTAAACGCGTCTTGGACACATCTCCACCATAGAGCTCACCATCCCCTCTGTATGGGATGGCGATGTCCCGGAAGGCTTTATGAAGTCTGTATAGTACTGGAACGCAATGACTAGTCCGAGAAGAAGGGCGGGCTTTGCTAAACAAAGCACTCCTTCTGTACGTCCAGATCTAGCTGACCCTCTGCTAAACGGAAGGGTTGGTTAAACGTGGTAAGTACTAGGCCTAGTAAAGCTTCTATGTTGTAACGGAACTTCCAAACTGTATCGTAATGAGTCACATATGAGGGGCTTCTTGAGGCACACTTGTATAGTAAAGCAGACAGTACAGTACTCGGACAACGAGGCGCGATCTGTATAGTAATCGACGAAAGTAGAGGGCGCGATCTGTATAGTAATTGATGAAAGTAGACAAGACCCCATTACAAGAGATCTAGGAGATCCGGGCTTAATGCGTACGGTCGACGGGTTACCATATCAGTCCACAAGTTAACACCATTGCACATAGCGAGAGCAGAATCGAAAAGAGAACAGAACAACCGCGTTTGTCCAGCAAACCCACTTTGGTAAACAGTCAACACCCTTTCTTCTAGGGATTCACTGTCCGGTAACAAGGGTGATCGTGATGTTCTTTGAGAATCTGATTTTTAATTTCATCAGATCGTATCGCCATCCTTCCATCTTTGATCCATTTTCCTTCTTGTTGTTCCCATCCATGTATTTGAGCTTCCTTTTTAAATAGGGAGGCTTCTGTTTCATAAGATTCTTCTATTAGACTGTCAAGTGCAGCAGATCGGATGTTTTCGAATAGGTACGGGGGTAAGGCAGTGATCTCTGCATTGTCTTCCTTTCCATCATCGTAATCCGGTCTTCTTGATAATGCATCTGCCCTATTTTGTGGTCCTGGGCGGTGTTGCAAGTGGATATTATAGTCCGCTAATGTAAGAATATATCGTGCTACCCTTCGGTTGATCCGTTGGGGGTGATGATAATGTAACAAGTTAGCATGATCCACAAAGACTTGAACAGGTTGCTTTGTTCCGCACAGCAGGTGTCTCCAATATGTCAGACCGAAAATAAGTCCCAAGAATTCTCGATCCCAGACATCATAATTTCTTTCTGCTGCGTTAAGGGTTTTTGACGCATATTCAAGGGCTTGTCTTTTTCCTCGGTTGTCTCTTTGAAACAGAGCTGCTCCCACTGCGTAAGCCGATGCATCTGTTTCTAATTCGAATGGTTGATCTTCATTTGGAGCTACCAATACAGGATCTTTGGCAATACTGTCGATTAATGCGTTTAGGGCTTCCCTGCACTCTTCAGTCCATTCAAATTTATGATCTTTCTTTAATAAATCATGGAGGGGTTTGGCTAATCGAGCGTAATCCTTGATGAATGCTCATTGATATCCGAGGACTCCAAGAATCTGACGGACTTGTTTGACGGAATGAAGTTCTCTTGGCCAGTCGCTGATCCCTCCAATTTTACTGGGGTCGACCCGTACTGTTCCTTCCCCAAATCGAAAACCTAGGAACTCAATGTTGTCCTTTTCAAATTCGCATTTTAATACTTTAAGGAAGTACGAATGTTCTTCTAAAATTTTGAGGAAATCATGTACGATTTCTTCGTGAAGAACTTTTCCTTCAGGGGTGTCATCTGTCCCAATAGCAACATCGTCCATGTAATTGGCAAAGTTGTTGGGATACTTCTGCTTTAGAGGTCCCAAATCTCGATTCATCGCTCTTTGAAAAATAGATGGTGCATTGCAAAACCCAAAAGTCATTACTGTAGGGATAAAGGTCCCTATTGGGGTTTTGAAAGCCACCTTGTATTGATCTTCTTGCTTGATTCGGATATTATTGTAACCTGCTCGGACGTCAAACTTTGAGAACAGTTTGTGTTTGGACAGCTTTTCCAATTCTGTTCGTAAGTTTGGGAGAGGATAAAAATCTTTTCGGGTGAGGTCGTTGAGTTTCCGATAATCAATGACCATTCGTAGCTCTTTGTCGTCATCCTTCTTTGGAACAAAGAATACGGGCGAGACGTAAGATGATGTTCCATGTCGGATGTATCCTTTCTTTAAATCTTTCTTCAGGGTTTGATTTAATACTTCCAGTTCTTGTTTTGTTAATTGATACACCTTGCAGTCGAGTTGTTCTGGTGCCCCTTCCTTGAGATCAATTGTCATATCTTCGACTCTAGAAGGAGGTAGTCGTTCTGCTTCTTGTTCGGAAAATACCTTTCAGTGACTTTGGTATTTTGGGGGCAGTTGTTCTTCTTGGAGTTTGTCCTTATCCTTATTGATAGCTGCTGCCCATTGTTGTGCAAAGGTAACCCTTTTGACCGCTTCTTTGATAAGGCGTTGTCCATCATTCTTCCAAACACGCCACTGATGTTCCATAATTTGTATCGGGGTAATCCGTACTTGGTTCCCTAGATTGATCTTTCCCGTTGATGAGCAGCATGTGCGGCAGCGTGCGGAATAGCGGACCAACGAGGCCGAGGGTCACCGGACCGGGGATGCCTAGGAGAGTAGAAGTCAGCGACCAAGAGTGTCGGGTGGAACTCCGAAAGCTCCGCCAGTCAGTCGGACCCGAAGCGCGGTCAAATAACGTACCAAGCGAGACAGTGCCTCATCGGATCACGAGTCGGAATTACGTCTACGGTCAGACGCCGCTTACGAGAAGAACAAGAGCATTGGATAGTAGGGTCGAGTCATAGCAGGGGGAAAGCGGTCAGAAGATCGGGACAGGTGACTAGAGGCCGGGGCGGTCTTTTGTATCGAGTCAGGCGTCGGAAGCGAAGGGCGGAAAGGACAAGGCGTCGGGACGTCATTGGACAAAGGAGGATCAGTCGGAGGATGCACTGGACGGCGAGGAAAGGCCTTGAAATGATGTACAGCGTCGTACGGGACCATTTTAGCAGCGAGTATATAAAGGAGAAGATAGCATACAATACAGGGAGGAAGAATAATCACCATTCCCAGTTCGACGGACGATTCACCTCAGACGACAGGTCCCTCTTCAGTACCTAAGAGCCACCATTCGTCCCCTCCCTCTTCTCTTTCATTCTCTTCTCGTTCTCTCTCTTATCAGCGGCGCGTTCCGGACAGTGATCGAGTCAAGCGTGCGACTCCATCAGTTCCAGGAAGCTCAGGCAGCGTATCTAGCGTATCTTAGGCGGCAGCGGACTAGCGACAGTCCGACAGGTAGCGACAGCGACAGCAATAGCGACATAGCGACAGTCTAGGCAGTCTAGACTCCTTCCCAGGTTCTCAGGCGACATATACAGCGTTATTATTTAGTTTAGTATTCAGGCTAGGAGGCGTCCCGACTACTGCAAGACTTACTGACCTCCCGAATCCGACTCAAGCCACAAGTCGCACCCCCGACAGGCAGGATATCGATCGGACGCGTTTTCCGATCCTCCGACTTTTCCGACGATTTTAGGTTATTGGGGGTTGGTCTCCATAGACGGCCTTACTTTCGATCCCTCTCCTCTCCCCATTGCTCTTTCAGTCTTTCTTAGGACTCTCTGGGCCACATAGGAGATCTTTGTGTCTTTTGGTTTTCCCTTCCTCTCGACACACACACCCTCTCTCGGTCCTCTCCCACTCTGCTTCGATCTCTACCACTATCTCCCTTCTCTTTGACTCTCCCCCGACGCGCTTGGCGACTTGTACGCCTATCACCGTATCCCATTGGATTTCTGGGTTAAATTTGTGAAGAAAAGGAAAACCTAGTACAGCTCTGTCTTGCCCTAAGTTGGTGATAAAGAAGTCCAATTCTTCAGTGGTGTGTCCAAAAGAGACCTTAAGTCGTGTCTTTCTGATGATCTGTCCTGCTTTATTATTGGTTCCATCAATATTGTGGATGATTCTTGGTTGTTCTAATTTGGAGGTAGGGAGACGAAGTCGAACAATCGTTCTTGGATCCAAGAAATTTTCTGTTGCTCCGCTATCGATTAGAGCAGTCTCGGTCTTTCGTGTCGTAGTGAGAAATAACTGTATTGTAAGAGCCTTGCGCTTAGCAGAAACAACTCGACACATAGTTAACACCCGTGCCGCGACCGTAGACGCGGGTGTTTCTAAAAATCCGGTTCTTCTTCCATCAGAATCCCAAACAAGTCTTCCTTCTCCTTTTCTCCCAATGTAGCAACTTGTTGTGCAAGATCTTTAAGATCTTGAGGTCCTTCTTCTTTAGTTGGTTCAATAGTTGCAGTGCGGGCTTTGGGTTTGTAAGGCGGTGGTTTGTCGGGCAACTTCCCTTTCCAATCTGGACAATCTCGCTTAATATGTCCTTGTTTCTTACATTTGAAACAACGTCCTTCTTTCTGCATACAGAGCTTCTCGGGATCTTTAGTAGATGCTGCCTTTTCGACTGAAGCGGCATCTACTTCCATAGGAACATAGTCATTCTTCTTGTTCCCGGGTTTAAGAGCTCTTTGAGCGATCCCTTGCCATTTAGAACGTCGTGTACTCAAATGGTAATTTCCTTTATTTCCCATTGCATCTTTAAAGATGTTGCTACGTCTTACTTGTCTTCGTGCAGCTTCTTCCCATTGATCGAGAGAGGTTGGCCAGACTGCTTCTCTTAGAATTTCCTTGTGGAGCCATTTCTTGAGCCCATCGGTAAAGTCCATCATGACTCGGACCTCATTTCGGGGAATACCAGCCTTGCGAAGTAGGTTCTCGAACTTTGCAATATAGTTGTCAATATCTTCCCCTTCCATTTCTAATTTGGCCAGATCTGTCTTTGCTTGTTCCATTTCTCCCGTGTATGCAAAGGCGTTTTTAAATGCCTCTTTAAGATCTTCCCATAAACCTTCATCAGTCCTTTCCATTGGATTGTTTGCCCTAGTGGTCTTTTCTCTAAGAAGACATGCTTGATCGTGGACCCAGTCGTCCACCTTTGGTCCGCTAAGAAGTCCTAAAAAGAATGTACTTCTTTTAAATGGAATCTTCATTACGTTATTATCTTCGTTTGTCATCCAGAAAATGTCAAAGCTGTTCATGAACTTCTGGGTCGTTGTCCGGTTCCCATCAAAGGTTTCAGGAACTCTTCCTTTGAGCTGTCCGTCCACCTTTACTGCATTTGAAAGCAGTTGTGCCGTATCAACTGTGGCGGAGATGGATTCCTTTCCTCCTACAGTTGCTGATCAGGCTTTAATAGGGATAGGATTGATTTCCACCAGTCGGAGACTTGTAGATGATGGGAGTGTAGTTGGCAGATAATGTTCTTGTGGTTGAGGTGGGTCAATTTCTTCTGCAATATCTCTTAGATAGGGTTGGTCAAACTGTTGAGCTAGTTCTTCGGTTTGGGCTGGATTGTTATCCATAACGTCTCCATCATCTTCCCATTCACGAGTTGGTGATGATGCTTGCGGTTGGGTGCTTGCAGATTCTGCTCGTTCTCTTACTTGGGTAAAACTTGGTCCAGCACCTCGTGGGGTTTCTGATTCTACAAGGGCGTGTTGTCCCTTCCATCCCGCCGCAATGATGCCTCTGATAGTTTTGTTTTCCGTAAACCCAAGTATGAGTTCTTCTGCTGTTACTTTATTTTGTGTTCCCACCCAATATCCAAAAAAGTTATCGGAGTCGTCCCATTGTAACCAATACCATTCGTTATTGATTAGTTCTACAGGGTGGGCATATCCGTCGTGCAATGCATGGTAGGATGATGGCGGTTCTCGATGGTTTATAGTAATTGAGGGTTTCATCCATTTGATTACTCGTCCTGCAACTTCCAACGGGAGGTCGGGTTTCTTTCTAACTTGAACTCTTCTGGCAGTTTTGCCAATTTGTTCCATTACGATCTCCTGATATTCTACCATCTTGTATTTGTGGGCAAAGAAGACTTCTCTTGTGATACGCTCTGTGAGGCGTTCAGGCTTTAGCCGATTTTCTGACCCACTTATACGACTTGGTCTGGGTTTGAGTGACTTGGACTACTCGTAACATGAGCACTCAATTCTGTAGACTTCTATTGATGCTTTTAGAAGCCTTCTGAACAATGCACTGTAACGTGTTGTTCGTATTTCTAAGATTTGTTACTTTGAAGTACTCGTGGGAAAGAAGATAGTGAAGGGATTTGTTTGAAGAGTATATTTGATATGGAGAACTTCAGAAGCGTTGAGAAACACAGAATATGATTCAAGAGAAGTCTGAAGCTTCTCCGGTATCAACTACAGGGCTATTTATACTCGAACGAAATTCCTAAACGCGTTTTGGACACATCTCCACCATAGAGCTCACCATTTCCTCTGTATGGGATGGCGATGTCCCGGAAGGCTTTATGAAGTCTGTATAGTACTGGAACGCAATTACTAGTCCGAGAAGAAGGGCGGGCTTTGCTAAACAAAGCACTCCTTCTGTACGTCCAGATCTAGCTGACCCTCTGCTAAACGGAAGGGTTGGTTAAACATGGTAAGTACTAGGTCTAGCAAAGCTTCTATGTTGTAACGGAACTTCCAAACTGTATCGTAATGAGTCATGTATAAGGGGCTTCTTGAGGCACACTTGTATAGTAAAGCAGACAGTACAGTATTCGGACAACGAGGCGCAATCTGTATAGTAGTCGACGAAAGCAGACAATATAGTACTCGGACAACGAGGCGCGATCTGTATAGTAGTTGACGAAAGTAGACAAGAACCCGTTATAAGAGATCTAAGAGATCTGGGCTTAATGCGTACGGTCGACGAGTCACCATATCAGTCCACAAGTTAACACCATTGCACATAGCGAGAGCAGAATCGAAAAGAGAACAGAACAGTTGCGTTTGTCCAGCAAACCCCCTTTGGTAAACAGTCAACACCCTTTCTTCTAGGGATTCACTGTCCGGTAACAGTAGTGAACGCACTGAGGCCAAGGAGGTCCACACCATCCTAAAGGACGTTGCTAACAAGCTCGACAAGGCAAGCGAGAAGTTAGACAAGGAGTGCGGCCCCCTTCTCCTCAAACACCTCGACAAGAAGGCCGCCACCCTCAATGCCCTCACCCTCGCCCCCGCTATGGCCAAGATGGCCCCTGAAGATATCTGCGCCCTCAACGCTCTCAAGAGAGCAGCAGCTGTTGATGCCGCCGCCCTCGTCCAGCCCTTTCACACCCCAGACTTTGTGCGTAACATGCTAAAGAAGTTGGACTTCGCCCACTTCCCTGATCGCACTTCTCCACAGAAGTCCAAAGATCCTGAAGGTTCAGGATCCTCTCATAGCAGCTGGGACAACTCCGACGACTCTACTGCCATGGAGCTCTGGCCTACGCCACCCACTACTCCTGTCTACGGCGACGACATGCATCCCCCGGCCCTCGACTACTGTGGTGAACCCCCGGACGACGATTGGCTGTGGAACATCCCCACAGACACCAACTACTTCCGCTTTCTCGTCCCAGACCCCGCCATCGAGAAGAGGCGCGTTGTCGCCCCCTTCATCAAGTACTCCATGACTCCAGCACACCCTAGGGTCTACGCTACCTTTGGCAAAGGGTATCCCGTCCACGAGCGTAGCCTGGAAGCAACCCCCGTGGACTACCTCTGCCCGCCGCTCTCCCCAAACCAGATCGCCCTCTTCAACCCTGGCTCTCTTGGATGTAAGGCCGTCGACCGGGTCATCACTGACTACTTCCCAGTCGACCTCATCGCTAGCGTACGCCAATACCAGTACTACAAGAGTACTCAGTACGCCATTCAAGCGACTGCTAACCATCTCTGCCGTAAGGAGATGGACTATCTCGATCGGGCTTTACAGGTTCTAGAGAAGCTCGAGTACGCCAACGTCCTGGGACGTCTTCTGGCGCACGCGGACATCCTCCTTCTGGACATGGACGATGACGCCGACGCCCAGCAGCTCTTCACTGATGCCATCAAAGGCTTCGACGGAGAAATTCCTTTGTCCGCTGCAGATCCTACTCCCGATCCCGTACGTAATGGTCTGCGCCCCCGTACAAAGGGCATTTCTAAAGGCATAAATAAGTACAGAACTCCCCCACAGTCCCGCTTTATTGGAGGGACTTCCAGTCGCGCAAACGCCAAAAAGCACGAGAAGATGCCCTGCTGCTACAAGTGTCAGCAGACCGGTCACCTTCACAGGGAATGCCCCAAGCGTCGGGGAGTTCGTCGTAAGCGCCTTTTTGACTTTGAGGATCTAGCCAATGCCTTTGCCTAGGGACGACAACTACGAGCCTCATTTCGACTACTAGAGGCCCTCCCTGTTCGCCCTCCATGATAGTCATCATGAAGGACCTTATCTTCCGCGTCTCCCTTGCCCAATGCTGCCTCGTACAATGTCTCGCGTTCGAGTACGATGCCTCGTCCCCTACCTATGATTTCCCCCTTTCGTGCTTCCTGTCGGAAGCTTATTATATTCGTGACCCACGGCCCCACTACATAATTGCAGTCTTCCCCCATCTCACTGTGGGAATGATCTACCTTCCCCACCTACTACTTACGCGCCGCACGCTTCAGGTTCCCCGTACGATAAGGTCGTTCATTGACGAGCACCGATCTCTGATCCGGCGTCTTTGACCCTGAAAAGGGGGTGATGTTACGCCTGTCGACCTTCTCTGTCTACCTACGTTTCGCTTTGATCGCTTCTCACCCCCAGTGAAAAGTCAGTTTTTTGGGAGAAATTACGAGAAATTGTGGGACATCAAATGGCTGAAAACGTCAGATAATGGAAATCGTGCTCAATAGGGGATATGGGGGAAATTACGGGTCCATTGTTATGCTTTAATAGAGATTTTTATTTCTCCCAATTGCTCTCAATGGATATGGAATTCACGCTCCCATTCCATTTCATTTTCATACTTTACAAGACATTAGCACGCTTTCCCACTTTACCAGATCTTCTGTTAATGGTCATTTCCATTCTATTCCATTATCATACTTTACAATACATTATCATGCTTTACTACACATTAACACACTTTCCCGCTGTTCCCTCCCTTTCCAGTTCCAATCCGTGGTCCCAATTCAATCCACCACGTGGCGACAGCAACTTGGGGCTGTCAGTGTTTTGGACCCTACTGAAGGCGGCGGCAGCGGCAGCAAAGGAGGAGGAGGAGGAGGCATGGGCATTGTTGTCTTGGAACTCTCAACAAGTAGACATGAGGCAAGCAAGAGAGAAGAGAGAAATGGGCAGGACGTACACACCTGCCTCCCCGCAAGCTTGAAATTGCATCAAGCAGCTCGACCTTGTTGCTAGCATGTGGCTCCAGCATGCGTGGCCCACAATGCAGGTAAGCTGTTGCTTCGAGAGTCAAGACACGATGAGCCGGGCTGCGTGCTGATAAAAGTATCGCGTGGGGAGTGACTTGAGTGAGAGCCATGCTGGAGAGAATGAAGTGCAGAGGGAGTCTGGGCGGACCATGCAGCAGGGTCGAATGAAGCGGTTGATGTGATGGCCCGGACTGGACGTCATCCGATTTGGTAGCATCAATGTCGTAGAGAAGGCTGAGGTCATCACTATTGGAGGCTTGAGGTTCAGTTAAATGTGAAGGTGACAAACCGGTTGGTTGTGGTGGAGGAACCACCTTGAAAATTTGAAGGACATGTGACGGCATTCGCAGAACTAAATCAGATACAACATTTTTGCGAAGGCAGAGGTGATGGAGAAAGGCCTGCTGCCAACGCAAGCCGGGAGCTGTAGAGAGAAGATAACCGATGAGCAGAAGGGAGGGCGGAGGAAGTTGCAATGATGAATACCAGGATTGACGTTGTTCGCGTCAGACCATTGCTTACCATTCTGGTGTCTATCAGCACGGCATTGGGCACGTTCGTGAGAGCAGCCTTGAAACGAGATGTCGAAAGCCCGTTCACTGGAAAGTCATGTGGACCAGCATCTCGATGCCGGCCAGCGTGTCACGCATCTTTCAAATGAGAGCCTTTCTCACGGCGTAAAA
>QLOU01004117.1:0-23569 GCA_003313715.1 Russula abietina | reverse complement strand
AACGTGTTCCACTCACCTCCAGTACAATGTTGCATCGAGACGAGCTAAAGTCAAATGATGTCGCATTCGACATGTTTTCATAAAACGCCTGTTGCACCTGGCTTACGACTTCCTTGAGTTTAGTTTTCTTCCTATGTTTCTTCTCCAGCTGTTCGTTTACTGGTACTTCCGCATCCAAAGCAGATGCAGTCTCCATCTCTGCGTCCGTAGGTTCGATATCGTCCTCTGTGTCCTCCGACTCCTCCGACTCGTATGACGTCTGTTGTTGCTTCTGTCGCTGACGCTTCTCCATGCTTGCGTCGCCGTCACCAGCCTCACTCTCCTCGTCGTCATCCCTCCTTGGCGCTGGTTCCCCAGCATCGGCGTCCACATCTTCTTCAGCATGTCTAACTGCACTCGAAGCACCACCTTCGCCCTGGGGTATGGTCCTTCCCTTCCCAATTTCCTCAGCCTGTCTCTTGAGTTCCGCGGCGAGCTTTTTTATCACAAGCTGAATTTCGCGCTTCAGTATGAGCGGAAAGCGGTTCCTAAACGCGTGGACTAGCTCCACGGGGGACACATCGAACTCTGCGCGGTACTCTCGCTCCGGATAAAACTCGATGTCAATCGTGAACTGCTTTCGACGTGCCTGATTGTTGACAGTAAGCCGTTCCTCAACGGTCACCCTCTCGATAACCTGGGATAGAGTGAGCCGGGACGCTCTGCGTGCGAATGCATCAGCTTGATCTTCGGAAATACCCTTGGCGATAGTTATGGTCATAGATGGCGTTTTAGGCTTCCTCGATGCCGTCATCACGATCTCGCGTAACCGTGGAATACCGAGAGTGACGTTGGCAGCGCCATGGCCTAAAACTCTCTTCTCAATTGGTGGCCTGAAATTTATCGAGATACGCACCAGCGAAATGGAAAGTATTTAGCGTCATCTGCGTGGAGGGCTCACCCACACTGCCACAGGGTCAATAAATGGGGTATGTTATGACTCTATACTCACCCCTGGCCAGCCAATAAACCAACAGCCTCTCCTGGCTCCACTAAGCTACGCAGATACTTGAACATCATCATGAGGCGGAAGTCGTTCGTGCTGCGAAGAGCATGCCGCCGGCGAATTGGGAGGGCATCATTTTTGGACTTTAAAAGCTTGTCCGGGTTACTTTTGATGTAATCATGTAACCGCTCCGCGAATTTCTCAGATGTGCTACCCAGAAAGCGGGCAGGGTTGAAAAGTTCAAGCGGTGTGGCCATCGTGTCCCTTCTCGAAATATACTCTCCTGTCCGAATCTCTTTGGATGCCTTGAGAACGCTCTTGGTGTACTTCCGAGCCTGTTCATCATCCAACAAGCCCAGGGCGTTACGCGGTTGATATCGGTCGATGAGTGCTTTCATGTTCTGCGCCATGAACGTGAATTGGTATAGGTGCTTTTGTTTTGTGACATCGAGCGCATCGCCGCCGTAGTGAAACTGATATACCGAGCCATCACTCCCGCGTACGGTGTTATCATAGTGAACGCGAATGCCCTCCAAATGTTTTATCAGCGAACGTTGCAAGTAACCCGAGCGAGACGTCTTCACGGCAGTGTCAATCAGACCTTCGCGACCGGCCATGCAATGGAAGAAGAATTCCTGGGGCTTGATCCCTGTAAGGAAGCGGCTAGCAACATATCCACCGGCGATGGCCTTGGTTTCGAAAGCTTTGAAAGAGGGCAGTGTCTTGCCACTGACCATCACCGGGACACGACGACCTTCGAGTTCTTGCTGGCCCAAGGCACACGAAATTTGCTGAGCATTAACTGCACTACCCTTCGCGCCAGACTGTGTCATTGTCTGCATGTTGTTGTGGGGAAATTTGCGCAGTAAGCCATGGGGCATAACTGCATCCGCGATGGATTTGGTGAGTTCCCTCAGCCGAGACTTGACTGTCATGTCAAGCCCTGCCATCTTTTCGTCGTCACGAAGCACTTCACGGAGCAGTCTTGAAAGCACAGCGGGTTTCTCGTCATCAGGAACGTCGCTGAGTGATGGGAAATTCTCCATCGTTCCCTCTGTACCAAGATTTTCCCCCTGGCGCAGGAGCTCTGCTCGCTTTGCGTTGCCTTCGTTTGTGAGTGCTAAGTCGTCCATACGGCAAGTGAAGGCCCTGAGCTGCAAAAATTTGGTGAACAGCCGGCTCAGTATGCCAAGCAGCCTCCCTGCAACATCAGCACCATACAACTCGTAGACGGAGTGGACCAAGCCAAAGTCGCTGGCTCCAAATGCGGACTTGTCAAGGGTGCCGCAGAGGAGCTCTCCGTTCATGAATATGACTTGATCTTCAGAAGAACCTTTTCCCCATGCCGTACCAGGAACTTTGGCCTTCGCATTCAGGTTTAACCCTTCTGTGCTGCTAGGTGTGATATTCAACAAAATGGTGGAGATCTGTCCTTCATTAGAAGCAGAAAACAAAAAGGACGAAAAAAATGCATTTACGATTTGTTTCCCCGTCCATAAAGACTTTGGCTTCCATATTGTTGGCGGAAGCGTCCGTAGGCGACCACCATCATTAACGGAATATTCCTCGGGTTTGAGAGCACCGTAGAGTAACTGGAAGTACTCTTCCCGGGTAAAGAATGTCTCCGGGTTGGTCATCCATACGCCAGCTACCACATGGTCTTGTATGAGACCACGGAGGGGCTTCCCAGACGTTGGGACGAGATACTGGTTGTCCGTGTTGGCTATGAACATAGCTTCCGCCCGCGCCACTTGGTTTTCTTTCGATGCATTAGAAAAAAATCTGCATCTCAATGGTGCGTTGCTTACGGGGAAAATGGATGTTCATTTCTGTGGAAGTGAATCAGCCGTAAGGTTGGGAATCGATTAGCTGTTATGACAAACCATCGCCATCGAAGTCGGCTGCGCATTCACAAAGTGGTCAACTCATCAAACTTATCGTCATTAGCAACAGAAAACTAACCATTATACGAGTTACTGTAATAAAGGTGTCAGTGCACTATACGGTGATGCAAGCGTTTCAACAGACCAGTTGGCATAGTGCATGCGAATCGTCTTTTCCCCGTGCAACACGCGCGCTCGATGCGCCATCATACTTGGTTTGTGCAAGGTAGGTTGTCGGTTGAGAATGAGGACGTCTCCATCACGCAGATGTCGAAACACCTTCTTATTGATGGCCGTAGTTCGCGTGGCAAATTGTCGTCGATTAGCATGACTGCCCTCTTGCGGTGTGAGTAATTGATTGGCAATAGCAGTTCTTTGCTCTACTGTCAGTTTATCCTACGCATCGAGGTTAGAATGGACCCCTCCAGTAGCATGCGACATACCAAGTAAATCTGATGACCGTCTTCATGTTCGACTATCGTAGCCCCGGGATAAATTTTCGGTCCATTTATGACCAGCTGCCTCATCTCGTGGAAATTCGCGGGAGTCACAGGCTCTGGGAAAGTCAATTTCCTGGCAAAGATAGGAGGGACCCCGATTTCGTTTGGTTCGATGTTCACATCTGGCGAGATGACCGAACGAGCAGCGTAATTAACACGTTTACCCTGAGGTAGGCATTAGGCAGGCACAATGGTAAGATAAATGCTTACCATCATGTGCATGCGGAAGAGACCCTCCTTTTTCTCGAGGACTTGCTTGATACCGGGAGGAGGAAGTTTCCCGTTTCTTGATCTTGTTGTATTCTTAGCGCTGTCAATGAAGCTGTTCACATCGACCTGAAGCTGTACTAATGTATCCAGGAGTGTCCCAAGCAGCTTTCTCCGAGCATTGTCATCAGTTTTGTCCGTTTTGGCTGATGCCGCCCTCAATTCCGCATTGAGATCACGTAGACGGTATGACGTCGTGAGCATTTTTGTGAGGAGCTCGTTGTGCGGGTTCTCGAACAGCGTCTCACCCATCTTCGCGGGCGGTCGAAATCGGGTGGGAGAGACAGGCACAACGTCCATGAAAAACATGTCTGCAGATGCGATAGAAAGTCCATCGACGACAGGAGACAATGGACCGTGTCTCCCGAAAATCAATGAGCAGAGTGTTGCTTCGTTGGCAAAAAGCAAGCGGAGGTGGGCCCTGCATTCTTCCGGTGCCATGATCCGTTCGTTGCGACCCCGGGCGCTCTTGACACGGCCATCGGCTGCCCTGGGGAGGCGATCCTCTTCATGCTCGGATTGACCTCCGGATTCGTCTGAAATCATCGGATCATCCGCCTCTGGCTCCGAAACCTCGGTATCCGAGTCACTACCACTGGCAGCATCATCTCTCCTCACCCGAGTTGCAGTGCGCTCTCGTAATAAAGAAGGAAGAATGTTGCGCCGCTTCAAGCCAAGGGCCTTATTTGCTTTTTTCATCTTCGCCGACAAGTCGTACTCGATTATTTTTGTGTACCCTTCCTTTCGGAAAGTGTACCCGTTACTGCAACGCATGACCGTTTAGACAAGAAACCGACGGAGAGAGACGCAACCTACGCGCCGCAACCTGAATTTTGACACCTCTTGAGTAAAGAGGCTTTTAAGATTTGTTGAATAAGGTCTCTTCGCGCTTGATATACAAGACTATGCTTGTAGTTATCTCTGCTACCTGAGGCACGCAAAAAATTGAGCTGGACAAATGCTTGCACCTGCTTCTCGAATGCTTCCAGAGTGTCGCAATCATTTTCAGCGTCCTGATCTTTGGTCTTGGGTCGCATGTGCAGGTTATCCAAAGCAGAGGCTGCATCGAGCATTCCGTGTTCAAGGAGGCGCAGCTTAGCCACATATTTGACTAGCTTTAAACCAAGCTGGATGTCAGACAGCCAGCCCAGAAATAAGAAAAGTGACGCGCACCTCTGGTCTTGAAAGCTTAAAATGATGACAGAATAGACATGTAGTTCTTAGCAAATTGTACATATGATTCATGAAGAGCGGATGGAAGACCGGCGCTGGTAGTTCGATATGACCAAAGTGACCGGGACAAGTGAAATATGACTCTCTGCAGGTCACACAGCTGACGGGATATTAGAGAATATTCAAGGAAAGACACGGCGTAAATACTCACATGTCTTGTTTATATACGGGACCCAGGGAAGGGTCATACAAGCCCCCGATGTTGGGCCTATTCAAGTCATCAAGAAGGACTGGATTCGTTATTTGCTTGACAGAGATTCGTCGAACATCTTCGGTGGTCAGGACAGAAAAAGATACGCTTTGGACTGTCGATGGAATTGGTAGCGAGATATTCATGATAGAGAGATCTTGTAGTCCAACGCGAGGACTTCACGAGTGCTACTCACCGGCAGCTGCAATTTCCAGCCTCGGCCCGTTGTGCCAGGCAGTCAACGACTCAACACCACGGTTATAACGCGTCAACGCGTCAAACGATGGCAGTTACATTACCATTCACGCGTGCGTCATTGTCTTACAGTACAATAAATTATACTCTCCATATGATATATCGAGCCGCAACGGTGATTAATCATGCCTTACCACTCCCCCGCCGTGAGAGTGAACCACCTCCAACCGTCTTCATCTTTTGCGCTTCCCCAACCAGTTCCCCAATGAGCTTATTATACGTTTCCGAGTCTTGCTGAAGCGCATCCCTCGTTTGGAGCTGGTAGGTCAACAGTGCTGATGTATTCTGCGTCTGTGTCCGTAGTTCAGACAAATAGGCTTCTAAGGACGCCAGCGGTAGTAGAGAGAGTTGATCTATAGCCCGGCCAACATTGATATCTGTGAAGATCATGCGAAATAAATAAATACATACCTGGTTTTAGTGCGAGAAGTTCCCCGATTCTTTGTTCATCTAGCTGTGGCTTAGGACCTAGTCCTAGCTGTGCGGCAGCTTCATTTCGAGACCTTCCTGTTGTTGGAAGACCAACACTTTGAACGGGGGTTCCCGCCCTCGAAAGACGCAAAGTCGTGTGGCCATTGGGTGTTGGTGACCCGTTGCGGGAAACCGGGGGAGCTGACATGGGTCGCCCGCCGGAGATGTGCAACGCAGGTAAAGGTTTGCTACTTGCATGGGGAAGAACCTCGTCAAGGTTCACGGGAACGCCCAATGTGATTAGATGTTGTCTTCTGATACGTGAGCGCGTCCAGTTTGGGGGATGCAAAGATGGTGGTGATTTTTGAAAGAGTGATTGGTAGAGAGCACGACTAACGGTGGGAGAGGCGTGAGTCACCAATTCTGTGCACCAGAGAATGGGTATCACCTATCTGGAGTAACCAATACCTGGGCAAGTCCACCTACTTCTCGCACGTCTTCATCGGTCAATGCCTGGCTCGTGTCGTCGGTGTTCCACAGCGGTCCCAATATTTCTTCGATCTGTGCCTCTAGCGTCTGCTGCGACAGATGTGGATCAAATTGAAGCGGTTCCCAATCCCATAATGACGAGGGGCCTGCTACCGATGCAGTTGGTTCACTGAAGCGGCCGCTGGTCCCGATGTCCTCTGTGATGTCCTCCGCTTGTCCGAATTCGCCAAAATCCCCGAATTCGTCATCGTCCTCCTCAGTAACATCGTTTTGTGTCCCAAAGCCGTCAAGATCGTCAAACTGGTTGACGGTGAGCGATGGCTGAGGGAAGGTCGGGTAATCCGGGGATGACAAGGAAAGTCCGTCCGATGTAGCGGTGGCCCACATCGATGTGCCAAAATCTTCGTCCATGGCGTAGCGGGATTAGAGGCTAGTGATGCAAAGGATGCGAGACTGTACTTATGAAACAAAGTGATCATTGTCGGAACACCCGGCCAAAGGACCCCGGACATTCTCCGTAGCAAAGTTGGACCGTAACCATATTCGTAATTGTACGTATCAGTGAACAACACAGAAAACAACCATAGCGCGAAAACTAAATATGTACAGGTAGAGAGATCTTTATCATAATACATTTTCCTCTACCGCCTCTATCTGAGAAAAGCACTTTCAGACCGCCGTAGGGACTTGCTGGACAGTAGGCGCCCCGCCATTTATTCCAGGTTGAATTACGAGTGAGTGACCAGGTTGTTGCTGGACAACATTACCAGCATAAGTCGTCGGGTACTGTGCGTATGAACCAGGGTAGCCGCGATTGCCATATTGTGACGAATATTGTGACGAATAGGTAGCGTAGCCAGCCCCAGGGTAACCGGGTGCTTGCCCGAACCATGGCAGCTCTCTAATATCCTCTCTCCAGATCTCGTACCGGCCCATGGCCATAGAGCGGGTGGCAAGCGCGAGGAGAAAAACGAAGTACAAAGTTACTGTGATATACTAGGAGTGAGGAGGGGTATATATGTGAGAGAGAAAACGTACACAAGCAAAACGTGGCCCAAGAAAATGCCTCAATGACCTTTGACAAGTCACAGTACGAGCGAGCGGATACTGAATGGGGTAAATCAACCACTGACCCATGAACCTTGGAATGGGACTAACTAGTGCCATTCTTCGTGTTTGTCCTGGTTTTTCCAAGAGTGTCACATTGAATACCTTGGAGGGTGTCGCTATACTCGCGCTAAGCAAAGCGTTGAAGAAGAAAAACGGAAGGCATACGAAGACCACGATGCCAATGCTGATAGCGGTGTCAGTTGTCAACCGATTGCCTGAGACTGGAATGGCTTACTGAGCCAAAGAATGTCTGAAACAAACAAGAAAAGAGCATCTGCACGCGGGGTTGAGGAAAACAAGCTAACGCAGAGATGCATCCAGATGAATGTGAGACGTTAGCGTCCAAACGAATGAACGCACAGCAATATGAGTATGAATATAGTCCACGATGGAGGTACCAACGAAAAGATCGAGTAATCATCTAAGTGTTCGACGCTTAGTTGGCGATATTTCAGTCGAATAACCACGTACGGTGCAGATTGGGTAGAAATATGGACGCAAAGTAAGCGGAAATTCCCAATACTCCTGCGGATAGCAAGATGACGATGGCTAGCGCGAATGAGCATCAGCTGCCTTGGGCAAGGGTTGCACATACAATATCCGTAGAACCTTAGATCTCTGAACAAGACGGTCATCGCGGTGCCAATTCAAGCAGAGAACAAAAACCGTTGTGCAAACGTGATATGTGTCGTGAACGTGAGAGGGAGACGAAGATGCGGAGCGAAAGTAAGAATCGATGCGGCAACGTGTTGGCTAAATACCGCTTAAAAAGGGTTGCTCCATTTAATGTACCTACACGTGGAGCACCCACGGAATATGAACTAGCAGTCAACGTACGAAGCACCGAGAACGATACTGCCAGCGTCGCATACATGGCCATGTGGTGTTGGTCCGAGTCATACCGCATCCCGAATATATGTTTTTTTTTTACTTCCGCTCCCTCGCAAATTTCAACCGTATGTGATTATGTAATCTGAACATGTGGCAGCATCATGCCGCTTTCGCTCGCGCTAATTATAACTCCAACTCATGGCCCTTGCCCGTTCCATTGTTGCGCACATCAGATCCCCTCTGATTTCCCCCCCATCAGCACGCCTTCTTTCTCCTACTCTAGCCACCTCCTTTCTGAGGAGATATTCCACAGAGTTGACCTTGGAACAACGGCCAACAGATGTCAATGCTGCATTGTCGCGGACTTCCACCCTCTTCAAGACTTACAAACCGATAACACCAGGCATTCGCCACCTTCGCCGCCCTCTTAATCCACATCTATACCAGGGTAGGCCTTTACGCCTACTTACCGTCGCACTACGAAAGAAGGGTGGCCGAAACTCCAAGGGCCGCATAACTGTTCGTTCTCGAGGCGGCGGCCACAGAAGACGCATTCGTCTCGTCGATTTTATGCGCACCGAGCCCGGACCTTACGACGTCGTACGGATTGAGTATGACCCCAACCGCTCCGCTCACATCGCTCTTATAAAAAGCCGGGACCCCAACGTCGAAGGCACAAAGAAGTGGAGCTACATCCTGGCTTGTGAGGGCTTGCGGGCAGGACATGTGGTGGAAAGCTTTAGGCAGGGTATCCCTGATGGGCTTGTTGACGGATTTGTTGACTCGAAAAAAATTCGGGGTAAGGTGGTAGCGGTGGACGATGATGATTCTGCAGCCGCGAACGCGTCCCTCGCTATTGGCCTCCTGCGCGCCCGAACAGTCAAACCTGGGAACGTCCTCCCCCTCCGATTAATACCAACTGGAACCATTATTCACTGTATCGCTCTCAAACCGGATGGACGCGGCATCCTTGTCCGCTCAGCTGGCTCGTTTGGACAGGTCATCATCCACGAGGATAGTGGGAGATACAGTCACGTACGCCTACAAAGCGGAGAAGTGCGAAGAGTACTACAGGATTGTGTCGCAACGATTGGGAAGGTCAGCAACCCACTCTGGAAGGGAAGGAGCTTGGGCAAGGCCGGTCGTGCACGATGGCTTGGCCGAAGACCCCACGTACGTGGCGTGGCTATGAATTCGTATGTCGCATTTCTACCAGATACAATGCGACTGTATTCAATAAAATTTCCAGCGTCGATCACCCCCATGGAGGTGGTCGTGGCAAGTCAAAATCCAACAAACATCCCCGATCTATTTGGGGATGGCAAACGAAAGGAAAGCGGACACGTAAACCTGGTCCTAAGGGCCCTAAGGGTAGCAACATGATGGTCATTCGTGAGCGACCGAGGGGAGTAGAGAAGAGAGCACGTTGAACGATGGCGTCGGCCCGGGCCCGGTAGAGGCAGTTTATCCCGTAACACGTACGGTAGAACTACATGTCATGTCCGCTTCCGACTCTGTCCATCCCCTTAAAACATTTTTACACATCCAACTTGCCTCGGACAATGCTGCTGTCCTGAATTTACCCCATGTGATTCGGTTCTTATCTGCTCAACATCTCCAACCTTCACCACACCTTCAAAAATGGATCACGCGTATCAACGCCTTAATCCACTCGAAAGAACCCGGTGCATGCTGGGCCGGACTTACTATCGCGTGCCAAACGTCTTTGTTGTCTCGAAAAGTGATGCTAGAGAGCGCTAAGAGTTGGGTCAGCGTTGCTTTGCCTCTATGCTCCGTTCGTGTGTCCACCCATACCATCTTATCCTGGGTCTCACTATGCAAAGAAACAAGTGCCGTTGCCAACTCTAAAAACCGCCACGCGACTTCTCACCTATATCTTCTCGGTTGCGCGCGATACACCGGAGTTCCAGAGGCAAATCGCATCCCCGAATGTTCCCAAATTTAGCCTTGCACTCATCGCCATCGCCGAGGACCACCCAAGTCGTGAATTGATGGTCAGCCATCACGAGCACCTTTCTTTTTTCTTCTCAGTGGCTCACAACATCTCTAGCTACTCGCCATTGATGCACTGTCTGTATTGGTACCTCTGTATCCTACCCTTTACAAGGCTCTACACGGACGACTCTCCACGTTCTGTCTTCGCCAATTCAACTGCTCCACGGGACGGCCAATGGACGGCCCAGTCGTTCAAGCTACCTCCCGATTATATGCAGTCCTTTCTGTTACTGGGGGGAAGGTTGGTGCAGCTAGCCTGTGGAGAAAGTCCTTGGATGAGATCCTGTCGATCGGCTGGGCATCGCTTCACGCTCTTAGGACTACGTTTCCTAATGATGGTATGACCGATCATTTAGCATTCAAACCATGCACTAAAACAAACTTCAGCCAATATGGCTCGTCATAGACAAGCCCAACCCAACTTGGAAGACGCGATAGTGACTGCGCCGTTGAATCTTGACCGCCTACGATGCGCCGTTCTTGCGCTCTGCGATCTTCTAATGTATGCGTTTTTTTTTAAAACTCGATTGAACCGCTAGCTCAGTGAACATCAGGTCACCGACTGCCAGAGCTGTCCAATTGCCATTGGGTGCTCTGGTAGGGTTTAGTCAAGAATTACTGAGCTGTGACAAGGTTCGCAGATCATCTCTGGCCTGGACTCGGCCATTACGTGTCTGACCAATGGGCTTTCAAGGATGACAGACGCGCCGAGCCTTCTGTTCGCGCAATGGAAGAGGCCGCTTTCCCGGAGATCTGCGTTCTTGGCAGCGACTTGCTGTCCCGACTTGCCGCGTGGTAAGTTGGAGCGATCTCTCCCCCTTTGCTGCTCCCTCACTTGGTGGCTCCGTTAAGCGCCGAACGCCATCTCACGCCGCATGCTGGGCGATTCACAAACATCATTTTGTACCATCTTGAGCTTGCTCCCCCACCGTAAGTGCAGCGTACTTTGCCTTTAATCGAGCCACACCAGATCTCCATCTTGACCCCTTCAGAAACCGACGCGTCGAGCTTCTGCGAGCCCTGGTCTTACTATTAACGAACGTCCACACAATACACTTCCCCTTGGTTCTGAATCGAATCGCAAAGGTTCTTCTATCGACCCTCTCGGTCCTCTTGCCTACCCAATCCGATATACGAACTGGCCATGTATCAGACATGAGTGGCAAGGGTCGAAAGGGTAGAAAACGAGCACATGACTATGAAGGAGATGAAATATTCAAAATCTTAACAAGCTCCGTAAGCTCGAACTCAAGTCACGATGATATGATATTAACAACCCTGGACGGTATTTCATTAAAACCCTCGACCCCCTGTAAGCACACTCTAACAAGCCTCATTGCCGGTCTAGCCCTCCGATTGGTTCTTCCCAATCCATGTCTGCCGCCAGCGACGTATTCACTCATTAGTCGAGTGTTGCTTGGTCTCAACGTTTGGCTACCTTCATTGGATCCTGCCCGACTTTCAGGCGATCTGTCGCTTCACGCTCAAATTTTACGCAGGATTCAAGGCGCATGCATGGATCTCAATGCCGATACTCGATGTGCGATGAGCAAGAACCTGAATTTGATCATGTATGGACTTCTGGAACCAATTGATGACCCCGTGAGTTACGTACAAATATATGAGGTACAGATAATACTCATCCATGTTTCCTAAAGTGCATACCTTCTACATCCACTCTGAGAGAACTTGATAGACTTCTTCATCCTCGTGTCCCGTCACTTGTCCCGGCTTCTTCCCATGAGTTGTTATCTTTATCCCGCACAGAGGAGTGTGTCGAGGAACAGGAAATCCGAGAGAGTCTCCACCTGAGCGTCGTCCTACCATCTGGTGAAACTAAGGACGCAATTGATCCATTGTCAGTAACGGTAACGGCATCATGTCCTCGAGCCGTTCATCCGAACATCGAAACGCTATCCAACGTGGACGAGCCCAACACGCCCGCACCAACCCCCTTGCAACAGGCTCCATTGCCTCCGCAAGCACCTGCATTATTTGATCTTGGAGATGCCCACGGGCCCCCATACATGCTCAATGTTTCTTCTGCCGCGCAAATTCCGAGCACCGGCCGTCTAAATTCGAATGACACGTTACACTTGACACAGACAGAAGATATTCCTTCAGCGTCAATGAGCGGCGTTGTTACTGCGGTCGAGGGGTCGCACTTAGGTACGATACAGGATGTTACCAATGTAGTGCAGGAGGGAGAGGAGGATGACGACGAAGAGATGCCAAGCATTGACATGGGATCTGACTCAGACTGAGTTATTGATTATGTATATGCCGTACAAATATAAACTCTTTGCTCTGCAGTTGATACTCTGAGAAATAAGTCGAGTCCGGTGGTGTAAAATATTACGCCGGACGTTTCTGAGCCCAGGCTAAGTTAAGTGCGAATCCGTTTACGACCTAATCCCTTGGAATCTACTTCTGTCATGTCATCCTCTGATTCGTTGCTCGCCGTGTTACATTCCGGCGTTAACGTCGTTAGCTGTGCATAAGCAATTGGAACAAAATGGCGGGGTATTGCATTAGTAGGTGACAATCAAAACTTAGTGGCCAATAGTAAAAAGGTTTTGGCGCACCCTATGGATAAACGCTTGTGCGACAACACCTTCTGGATCAAGCGTACGAGCGCGTTCTAGATGCTGCTGTGCTTCCCGCAGCAGGGTCTGCTCTGATGCATCAACGGATTTCCCAGGACCTATATGTATGCAGTGTTCCGTAATGAATTAATTAGCTTTGCACAATTATGAATTATGCATCTGGGGGACGCTGCGTGCCTTGAGTATTACGGCTGGGATTGGCACCCGTGGATGATGCAAGGCGTAAACAAAGGAGTCCTGCATACGTATGCAAGACGGAATTGTCTTGGTACGGAGGTGACGGAAGGTATCTATATTGCTAGAGTTGGTATTTTTTGTTGTACGCAGAAAAAAAACGTAAGTGAAAAATAAAATTGAAGGTGATCCGCACAGCTCAAGTTCATCGAGGGCGTCGCGCTCCCGTCCAGACATGGTCAGTGACAATACCAGCTCCCGCACGAGCGATTCGCGCTGCCAAATGGAAAAGATGGTGAGTTGGCAAGACTTGAGGACTTGGGGCTTGTTGGGGCCGCCCGGCGGGGATACTACTGTTGTACTACGACGAAAGTAGAAAGGTGAAGAGAAACCAAACCATCCCCGCCGGCGGGCTCGCCGTAAAAAAGAAAACAAAAAGGGAGAACGGACGGACCTCTTCTGGATGCCGGAGCATCATGACTCGGAGGAATTCAATGTGTTTCGGCGTCCCGAGCAGCGTATCGTGATGTTGGTCCGAGTCGGGCTGGTTAGCGGCGGCGAGGATGATAAGGCCAAATTTCCAAATGGCCGCCCATTCTACGTCCTCGCATCGGGAGAGGATGGCGAATGACCTTTGGGCGAGAAGCAGATCGCCGCGTTGTATTGACAGATGCAATATATCATAAAGACGACGAAGATGAACTCTGCGGGCGGACGAAGAGCCTCGTCTCCCATCGGGCGAGGCAAATAGAAATGGAGTCATCATGGTGGCTTGCTTGTCAGTCAGTCGCGCGCGTTGATCTGCATGAGAGTTGACATAATACATTATTTATGGCATTACCGTAGGTTCTAATTATCGACAGCGAACTTCACAACTGTATATATACAACAATAGCATAGCGTGTAATGACTATGAGTCCTCGTGGAGCGCCAACGAAGAAAAGTTGACAGAAATCGGGGATATACTCCACAATGGTGTGACACACTGACACTAATCATCATCACCTTCTACATCATCATCGTCTTCGTCTTCTTCGTCCGAGCCTTCTTTTATGGGTTCGGGCTCCACAGGCTTGAGTGGGACGATGCGAGTGTGGAGAATCTGATCGCGGAGGGCGCCAAAGTATCGTGGCGTTTCGAAGCTCCAGACCAGGTTACCAGAAGGCCAATACTGGCATGCGTCGACGTAGCGCTTGACGTCAATGTCGACTTCAGGCCCGAACGATCGCAATGAACTCTTGGCGGAGAGAAAGTTGTCCATGAGTTGTTTATAGTGTCCTCCAACAAAGTCGCACGCCGCCTGGATGTCCATGTTTTGCGTCCTCATCAGTACGGTCATGAAGTTATTGCCCTCCAATCCCCTGCTAAGTTCCATATTATAGGAATATAAGTCCTGGAGTTGAATAAAAAACGAGTCAACAACCCAGCTTCTAGCCCTCGGTCAATACCTGAATATACTCACATTCGCCCAGCAGACCATATCCACGGCGTTGAAATAGATCTTTTCGAAGATCGGGTCTGCAAGAACTTCTTCTGGAAGATCTATGCCCAGGATATACGGAATCAGGCCAAAGCAGACGCGAACGGCACTATTCTCGCGGCGAAGATGGACGTAATCCTTGAGTTCGAGAACCTCCCCACGGTCGCGTAAACCGGCCTCTTGGATGACGGAATCGATATAGGCATCACAGTGGTCGAGAAAACGACGAAACGTGTTTGGTTTGATGGTCGTAATAAGCCGCGCGCGGACGCTTTCGGGGCAAAAATTAGACACTACATCCGAGCAATCTGACGATAATAACTTACTCTGCGGTCATTCGCGCAAGTTTCGACCCATCGGACCAGGTGGGATCTCCCATGGCTTGTAAAAAGATGTCGCCAGTCTGACGAGCGTCACGATGACATTGCTCATCGCTGAGCTCATCGATGACGAATAATAAATTGACGAGATCGCAACAAGTACGAAACTCCTCGTAGCCAGCATACGGGTAAGAGTGCGAACACAACAGCTCACTCTGTCCCTGTAGGAAGAATGCGCGTCGACGATCAGCGAAAACCGCATAGCTATCAACCCAGCGCCTGGATTCGACAGCACCACGTTTCCAGAAGGGGTTGGAGGCATATTTAAATGCGCTCGAAAGGGAGAAAAGATCAGGAAGGAGAAAATGAGATGGGGACTGTGTCATATCGACGGTTTCAGTAAAGCAATAGAATAGGAAGCAAAGGGTAAGATGCTCAAAGGCCTCTGGGGTGGTGTTGTGCTGTGAGGCTATCGAGACCGTCCGGTATTTATGCTCCTGTGATGTGGGGGTTTTCAAATGGGGACTCAGAAGAAGCATCCCATAAGACGTGATAGACCATACAATTAAGCCAGATACCAAGGTTCACTAAGGAGCATCAGGAGCAATGAGAACATTGTATCTCAGGCACTCGCAAATCAACAAAGTTAAGGGCGCAGCCCACCCAACGGTACCGCTGGTGACCCGGTGACGAGCAAGTCTCCATAGGGCAGTGGGTGGACTAAGTGCGATGCCGTGTACCAGATCGGACAAGTAAACAAGGCTATTGAGGGTGTCCGTGGATACGCATCGCCTCATTTATTGGCTGCAGCAGTGGCGCTCAAGTTGGGGCCTGTCAGAAGGCCGGTCCACGATTGACATAAGCTTGTGCTTGAGCAGGTTACAATACATGTAAGAGTGCACGAATATGATCCGCGGCCGTATGTCCAGCCCCACACTAGGTAATTGAATCTCCGTTGCGTCATCGGCGTTCTTATCGTCTGTGTAATTCCAAAAAGTGAGTCTGCTAATGAATGTGCTCTCAAGACTACCGTGACATATAAACGTCGCCTTGGACAAGCACAAGGGTCGGAGAAACCACACACCAGCGGGAGTTCATGGAATCCGCGGTCGAGAACAGTAAATCGAACAGGATCTGGGCGCGGTTAGCCAACCATGAGTCAAATAAAGTTGTTTTTCCGGTGTTGAGACGCAACGGTGGAGAGATACGGTGATGAAGGTAGGCGGTGAAGTGATTACGTGTAGATCACGTGCCGGCCCGTTGTTGAACCGACTAAAAAGAACGTTAACCCTTTCAGCTCTTCAGCGGCCTCAGCCTTTGACCTCTTTTAGCATGGTATGATGCACCTACGGCAATATCACTTTTTCTAAACACTCTACCTAGGCAACTCAAATATCTACCGTGGCAACTGAGTTGCGCGATACGACCAAAGTAGAGCGCATAGGTATTATTTCCAATTCTTAGTAACAACCTCGCGGTTACCGACACTTGCCAGGCGCACATTCACACATACGAGGACTTGGGCTTGATGACCGGTTAGAACCTCGCGCCAACTCCCAGGGCATGGTTGGCCAGGCAAAGGCTAGGAAGGCAGCAGGCATGATTCTCAAGATGGTCCAGGAAGGCAGAATTGCCGGGCGTGCCATGCTGTTCGCAGGCCCACCTTCTACAGGCAAGACTGCCATCGCCCTCGGTAATTTACTACTATTTTATTGCCTCCTATGCTGAGATTGTCTTCTGAGGGATGGCACAAACACTCGGTTCCGATGTGCCATTTACGATAATCGCTGCCTCTGAGGTCTTCTCGCTGTCCCTTTCCAAGACAGAAGCCTTGACGCAAGCACTTCGACGTAGTATTGGGGTGCGTATTAAAGAGGAAACGGAGATCATCGAAGGCGAAGTCGTGGAAATTCAGATTGACCGAAGTTTGACTGGTGTGCGTACGCTCTCTCCTCGCCAGCGGCAGTTTGTGCCTCGATGCTGACCCTGGACCATTCGAAAGTCCACCAAGACAGGAAAACTTACAATAAAAACGACAGACATGGAGACGATCTACGACCTTGGAACAAAAATGATAGACTCCCTTTCCAAAGAAAAAGTCCTTGCCGGCGACATTGTTTCGATTGACAAAGCTTCCGGGAAAGTTTCAAAACTTGGCCGATCCTTCGCACGCTCGCGCGATTACGATGCTATGGGAGCAGATGTACGTTCTTCTGCACCATCATTTCTTTGTTCTCTAATGACAGGATTAGACCAAATTTGTCCGGTGTCCAGAAGGCGAGATACAGAAACGAAAAGAAGTCGTCCATACAGTATCTCTACATGAGATCGATGTTATCAACAGTCGAACGCAAGGATTTCTCGCCCTCTTCGCCGGTGATACCGGCGAAATCAAACCAGAACTACGCAACCAGATTAACACAAAAGTCACCGAGTGGCGCGAAGAAGGCAAGGCTGAAATTGTACCTGGAGTGAGTGTGCATCCATGTCCCTGTCTCTCCTTTCTACGACTTATCCCGCAACTTAGGTGCTGTTCATTGACGAAGTACATATGCTTGACATCGAGTGTTTCTCTTTCCTCAATCGTGCGCTTGAGAACGACCTAGCGCCGTTGGTGATTATGGCATCAAACCGGGGAATGGCCCGCATACGCGGAACCAAAATTCAGAGTCCACACGGATTGCCTGTTGACCTTCTTGATCGTGTGTTGATCGTCAGCACTAAACCATATGAAGAACAGGACATCCAACAAATTATCCAAATACGGTCAGTGATGTGCAAAATGATGACAAGGTATTGATTTACGAGAATTTCATTCCCAGGTGCGAAGAGGAGGATGTAACACTTACTGCAGAGGCATTAAGCGTGTTAACGTCAATGGCTGTGCAAACGACTTTACGCTATGCCCTGAACTTAATATCCTGCGCCCAGGTTCTGGCGCGTAAAAGAAAAGCAGAGAGGGTTGACGTCGAAGACCTTCGCCGCGCCTACACATATTTTATGGACGAGAAACGTAGTGTGCAGTGGCTGAAGGAGCAGCAGGGGTCTCTCATGTTCGAGGTTGTTGGTGATGAAAAAGACGCAATGGACGTCAGCAGCTGAACTAGATTTGTTCGGAATTTCTTGAACTGATGTCACATCAATATTATCACCGTGCTACCGAGATATGTAATATCTAGACACAACATGAAACTATTCTATTACTGTAAAGTCAATCGAATATTAATGACGGCATCGGCATCGTTGCGTAGGGTACCATACGACACGAGGAGAGCGTATTCGAAGGCACAATAAGTTCAGCGTTGGGGGCATGAATAAATCCAAGGAGATTGATGGTGCCTATACCCCAATGGGGACTCCTCGCCGTGCCCTAAAGTCTGATGCCCCGCCCATGGGATCCTTCAGGGATTAGCACGTAAAAAGTTCGAACCCTAGTTCTCGCGCCACTGATGCGTGCATCCGGTACAACTATGGAAACCAAAGCAGGCGCATGAAGGGCGAATAAGAAAAGATCTGAGTTGTGACCACTCACCGATAGACTGCGAAGGCGAAGTGGACGGGTAAGATTGGTTGAAGGGGAGGATGGATACCCTTTACTACTAATTAATAGTGGAGGTATCATAGGGACTTACAAGTCGTCATCGGTTCGTCGGCGGACCTAATCTGCAACTGATAGAAGTAAGCTCGATCATTGTCGCATTTGGGGCAGGTCGCTTTTCGGGGCTTTATCAGCCAAAGTGGTTATAGAAGTAGTTTGTCGGGGCGAGGCATACCCGTTGTCGAATCGGCATGTTTCCACGCCTCGTCGCCACCCAGGACGTCATCCACTTGTTTGCGAGTCATTTTTGTTCGGGATGTCATCTGAACGATTAGGGATGAATGAGCAGCCGAGTAGACAGAGATGACTTTTTGTTGACGACCTGCTTTGCTATGGGAAACTCATAGGCACAGGTGTTACAAGCCCATTTGTTGTATCCAGTTTGAGCAGAAATAACGAGGAGGTTCGCGCAATTGGGACAGAACAACATCACGGGCCGGTGACCTCCGTAACAGTTGCTACTACTGATAACTAAACTAATAACGACGACCACGCGATCACCAGCGACCACGGATGGGCTCCTCAACTTATCTGGACGCCACGGGGGATGCTTTGAGACTTCAGACGTTCCAGGTACGCGCATATATTGTCATTTATTTTTTCATATGAGCTGACATCAATCTAGGGCAAGTTCGATGTCAAGGACTTCGTAGGGGCATTCTCAGAGAAACTCATAACGCAATCTAAAGCGGATCCCGGACGTATGTGGAAAGACTTTCCAATTCCTATCTCAGGCTTACGGTTCTTATTCTTTTCACGCAGCATTTAATCCAAAGCCATTTATCAGCACGTTTGAGGCTGCAGTTGACCAACTCATTGCACTTCGGAAAGAAGTCCAAGGGAAAACTGAGCAGATGGAGAAGAGTGTCAGACTCGCGGAGAGGGAGTACTCCAAGAAGATGTCTGACCTCAACCGTGGATTTGAGGTTTGCCTGAGATGTCTTGTCGTCCGTTGTAAATCCTTCTGAAGGGCGACTAGGCCGTAGGGACATCTTTCGTGTCGATGGAAGCGCGGATGAACGAAGTAGGTCGGACTGCTGGTCGCATTGGTGAGCTCTTTCAACCTGAATTCTCGTGATACTTGTCACTCACATCTGTTTGTTTAGGCGAACAGCTTGAAACCGTCCACCTTCAACGCCAGAGAGCACAAGCAGCTTACGATTTGATCGACTACTACACGCAGTTTTCTCGTGACGATACCTCGCGAATAGATAGCCTCAAAAAGGACGGAAAGGATGGCCGGCGTCAGGTCGCGATACTACTCCGGCGATTGGCCACTCTCGCGAAAGAAATAGACTTGCCTACTGCAGACAAGGTGGACCGTATTCACTTTCCCTAAGTATGAACTAGTAACTGACGCTTCAATAGACAAGAGAAAACATTGACAGATACTGTGAGAAGTTTGAGAAGGATATGCTTTACCTTTTCGACAGACACTATCGGAAGGGCGACCCTAAAATGATGCACGTGAGTCCAATTGTCGTTCCCGCAGACTGCCTCTAAATCCCTGCAGCATTGCGCGCAGACCCTACTTGACTTCAATGGCGGTGCCTCCTGTGTGCAGGTATACGTGAATCAGCATGACTTTTTCATCAATCGTGTCCAGAAGGATATGGAGAGCGATGACACTGTTCTGTCTGTTTTTGTGATGATCTCGCTGTGATTCCGTACTCATTTGCAAGTAGATGGCGCTCCCTGGCCGATCCTAATACTATCACCCCCAAAAGCGAGACAAGTCTAACAGAGCTGCTCATCGAGATTCGAGCAACGGTCGGCCAAGAAGCCCAGATCGTGCAAGCTGTGTTCCCGAACCCTGCCTTGGTAATGCAAGTCTTCTTACAACGGGTATTTGCCCAGTCGGTAATCACGTGAGTCCTCACCATGCTGAGTTGCTGTGCTAATAATCCGGTTATAGATCCAGCAACATATGGAGCAACTCCTCACCCGAGCTGGCAACATGTCCGATCTAGCGTTTTTACGTGTCTTACAGCTGATCCACGCGCAAACATCCGTACTTATCGACGATCTTAAAAGTTACGATGTGCCTTCATCAACGCCGAGATCTCCTGTGCAAAATATCGGTCTCTCGCGCCCGTTGACAGGACCATCGGCAGCAGCCGCTGGGGGCGCTGGTTCTACGGCCATCAGCTCCATACTGGAGACCGCCATGGAGGAGCTTTTCGTTCCTTATACCGAAGGCCAGCGATATTTGGAACGCGAAAGCAAAAACCTCACAGAACTTTACTCGGGGTACCTGTCTGCTTTTACGCGATATCATGTAAATTAAATCATAACCTCCGCATACTCCCGCTATTGTCTTTATTGAATCTGCCCTCTCAGGAACGGGAAGAGAAGTTAATCAAGACAAAGGGATCGATGTTGGATCGAATGATGAATGCTACGGCGACGTCCGGAGCCTCGACGTCCAAGGCGGCGGCTGCGATCATGCGATTCGGAGGTATCACCGCTGCAGACCGCTTCCAAGACAAGTTACCGGACGAGCAAGTCAGCGAGGAGGATGGGTTACTTGCTGTCAGTGTTGCCGAAACGATGCTAAAGTGGCATGCTGAAGCCATCGGAAGATGCGCTGAATTGAGCCCACCAAACGATGTGTAAGCTTTCCCCCACAGGCGCCCGTATATAAAGCTTGTTGGACACTCATAACCTGTACAGCCCGAAACATACGTTTGCTCTCTCTCGCGCGTTGTCGGAAGTGATTGCCGGAGGATACATCGAAATTGCCATCATCACGTAAGTATTCCAAAACTTTGGACGTCAATCCACTTCACGTAGTTTTCGACAGAGCGACAGCGCGTCTGGAAACCATAGACCACACGAAGGCAGAACCCAGCCTACAAGCACTTTCCATACTCCATTTGGTCGATCTTATCTGCCACCTTTGGCAACAGTATGTCAACATTGCACTGCTCCCCCTCGCCGCTGGTTCTGTTGTGGTTCGTCGTGAGATGGTGGTGTTCAATAACCAGACGATCAGCAAGATAGAGGGTGCTGCGAACGCGCTTATGCAGCGCTTGGTAGACGGTTCGTATTCGTCCACAGCATGTTTTGTGTCCACCGTCTCATGACAATGGAACAGCGCTTGTGGCTTGGATGAGTACGCAGCTCGCCAAGCAGAAAAAGACCGACTTCAAACCTCGGAATGACGATGACTCGTTCGCGCGAGTTAACACTGATCCTTGCATCGGGTGTTGCGACATTCTGGAGAAAGTCGGCATTGTGGCGAAACAAAATCTAAGCGGCAAAAACTTGGAGGTATTTTTGACAGAAGTTGGCGTAGCGTTCCATAGGTACCGATTTCATGGTGTTATCTTTTGCATTATCTATCTGATCGTCGGTGTTAGTCAATTGCTTGATCACCTCCGCAAATTCCCCGTAAGCGCCACAGGAGGTCTGATGCTTGCTAAGTATGTTTCAGATGTCAGACTCTGGCCTCCCCGAACTGTCTGATCACTGCATATTCTCAGGGACCTCAAATCCTACCAAGACACAATAGCCACCTTTTCCATTCCTGCCCTACACGAGCGTTTCGAATTCATTCGACAACTGGGGAATATATTCCTGGTGCAACCGGAGATCCTGAAGTCATACATCACGGAGAATTACCTGGGCAGGATTGAAACCAATCTATTACGACCATATCTTGCACAGCGCAGCGACTGGGGTAATGTAGAAAAACGCTTCTCGGACGACAGTGAGGAGGTTGCTGGTGGGAAGCCTAATACGAAGGGTCTGCGTGACCGCTTCGGTATGGGCCGTCTGAGTATGATGATGAAAGACCTCGAAGGGCTACGCTTCGGTGACAGTGTGCAGATGGGAATGCAAGCGCTGCCATCGGGGTTTGCGCAGGCTTTTGGGCGTGGAGACCATTCCTCATAGTAGTTGGTACACAGCAGTGTGTAATATTATTCACCCTTAAAGACAGGTTTCCTCTTCTCTCTGAAGGCTTTCAAAGCTTCTTCACGATCCTTGGTCTGCAACAACGGCTCATATGCTGCTCTTTCGAAATCCAACCCTACAGAAGCCATCGAGGGACGTCGGAATAGGGTTAGCGGAAACGACTTACCAGATTCTAGCGAGAGCTCCTGAGCCCGTGATATCGCAAGCTTTGCCGAACGTAAGGCAATAGGTGCTTTGGAAGCCAAATGAAACATCACAACAATCATGCGTGACAAGATAAACACACCATTCGCAGCAATATCCTCTGCAAGGGACAACGCACGGTCCATGGCCGGTGTACCTTTCTCCGATACATAGTCTACCAGTCCTGAGAATGGTATGGGTAGGTGTCGCACCGGGGGCAGAGGAAAGGACACACCTAGCTCCTCAGCTTCAGCTGCTGTTAACGAGCGACCAGTAAATATGAGGTCTTTTGCCTTGGACAATCCGAGGATGCGCGTGGCGCGTTGGGTGCCACCCGCACCAGGTATAATACCCAGTTTGGTCTCAGGAAGACCAATCTTCGTTACAGAATGGCCTCGTCAAAAGAGACAAAGTTAGAATTTAGATCAAACTAGATGGCACAGGGGGGAGCATACCTGCTACACGCAAGTCGCACGCAAGAGCAAGCTCCAACCCACCACCTAGAGCGGGTCCGTCAATGGCCGCGATAGTGGGCATGGGAAGGCTCTCGAGTTTGCCGAGCGCAGTGCGCAAGTCGGTGAGGAACTTGGATACCTGGCCCTTGGTCATCGTGCGGCGTTCTGCTAAGTCGGCACCGGAGCAGAACGAGCCCGGGGTGAAAGAGTTCAGGATGAGCACGCGGACGGAGTCGTCGAAGCGTACGGTGTCCAAGCAATCGGTGAATTGCTGGGTTATATCAATTGTGCCTACGTTGTGAGCAGGGTAGTGAGGTGAAATATGAATGATGAACGCGCACCTTGAGTAGCTGGAGAGAGATAGCATTCTTCGCGTGTGGGCGGTTCAAGGAGAGAGTGGTGACGCCTGGATGGGACCGCACAGACTGAAGAAAAGCTTCATGGGTATTAACAGCAGAGAAGAACCTCAGGGTCGTGAATGGGTGCCGCTTGGTAGCCCTGAGGAGAGAAGTGTTGATGAATGACATGCGACGATGCGGGGTCCAAGTCCAAGTCCGGTACAACACAGCGACAGCGCCTTTTTCGCTCTTTATCAATGCCGGAGTTGCTATCCCAAGTGGAAATGTCGGAGCATCATACCAGTGAAGATGTTTAATCGCATTACG
>QLOU01004086.1:0-25297 GCA_003313715.1 Russula abietina | reverse complement strand
GGTGGTGTCCCAAGGGATCACGAACAGAAATCGGCAACAATGGGCGGCTACACTGCCGAGCTTTGGCAACCAGCTCGCAGCTGTAAACCGGGGAACCGCTACAACGAAGGCGATTAAGATAGCCGATCTGCGTCCAGCGCGCGACGGACGCTGTTTGTTCCTTGTATGCTCGGAACCTCTTGTAGCCCTCAATTGTACGAACGTCATGAGGCGGGGGCTCTCCAGGCAACTCCGAGACGAAGGGCAGTGATGATGTCGCATCTAGTCTCCGCGTCTCAATGCTAGCGATCAACGATGTGTTTTGGCGGTCGACGAATTGCAGGCCGAGGACCTTAAGGTTTAGCAGATCCTCATCTTGTTCCTGCAGAAGGCGTCGTCGGACGAGCAATTCCTTGATCTCGAAATCGGCGATGGCAGAACGGTTCATCGCGAAAGACGTAACGATGGGTCGCACTTCGAAGAGATCTGGATGATTGCAGACCTTGCGGAGCTGCATGAGAATATTGGCGATCTTTTGATACACTCCGGACGCCAAGTCACTGCGCGTTTGTGTACGCGACATGAACTCGTCATAGAGAAATCGTTGGCGTTTGGACAGCGGACAGAGCACGAGGTGATCAAATTTTCTGGGAAGCTCCTTCTCAACATCGCGCTTGAGGCGTCTGAGCAGGTAAGGACGTAAGACTGTGTGAAGCTTGGCAACGCGCTTCTGCGTTTCGTCGTCCAGAGTGGTGCCCATTTCGATAGCTTGTTCCAACGGATCTGTTTAGTATCAGTTAGAATGTGTCCAACAGAGACTCTTATAACGCGGTTGTTGCTTACTTGCGAACCACTCTGCAAATTCTTTGCGATCCGCAAAGTCAGTTCCAGACATCAAAAACTTGAGCAACGCCCACAACTCCGTCAAGTTGTTCTGTAGGGGTGTACCGGTAAGGAGTAGCCGACGGAACGAGCGGAACATCAGCAAGATATTCCATCGTTGGGACTTGAAGTTCTTGATCATATGCGCCTCATCTAAGATCATATAGTACCACGGCTTTCGTTTGAAGACATGCGCATCGCGGCTAGCAAGCGCGTACGATGTGATGCAAACATTGAAGTGGTACTTGTCATACCAGCCTTGACGCAACTCTTTCCGTCGTTTAGATGTGCCGTGATAAGCAAGGACCTTGAATCCCGGGAGAAACTTCTTGAACTCCATTTCCCAGTTCATGAGAACGCTAGTCGGCACAACAATCAAATGTGGACCCCAGATGCCCCGATCGCATGCCAGATGGGCTAAAAGAGCGATAGTCTGGATGGTCTTGCTAGAAACAGGTCAGCGAATGTCGAATGGAAGAGAAGGAGAGAGAAAGAATACACCTACCCAAGCCCCATTTCATCTGCAAGGATGCAATTGAGATTCCTTGCGTGGATACTGGCAAGCCATTCCAATCCAGCCTGTTGGTACGGTCGCAATATCCCGCGAAGCAACGCTGGGGGCTTGATCACGGATGTGTTGTCCCACTCGACCGGCGCAACGGCGTAAGGTTTAAGGTACCGTGGGATGCGCGTGTCTTCCTCAAACTCGTCCCCAACAACCGATGCTGCATCATCATCGTCCGCGATGGGAGTAGCACTTTCAATATCGGGTACGGTTTGACTCTCACCGCTTGTCGGAAAGTCGGGTCGCTCGGTTTCACTGTCGTACGTTACAGGCGTGGGCTGTGGCATTAAATCGAGCTCTTGAGGACCTGCAATCATGAGATCCCCATTTCGCAATGACTTCTGCTCAACATGGACCTTATGGGCAAGGGGATCATGGTCAAACGCTAAAGAGTCCGCAGCCATATCGGTTACTTGTGACTCCTCCGCGGGCGTCTTGCACACCAAATTTAAGTCCTCCTTGACCGAGAGGAGGACCTCACTGAATGGATGCGTCGCAGGAGGCAGGGCAGGGGGCGACATGTCGGGTGGTGGGCTCAAGACAAGCGGACGCGCTAAGGAAACGCGAGAGCGCGGCGAGCTCGGTATAGGATCGGTTGACGGAGTCGCCACTAAGTCTGAATGCGGGGACAATAAGTCGTCAAACGGGGCTGCGGATGACTCGTCGACGGCAGGACTGCCATCTCCTTCTTCAATCATCTCAACGTCATTATCTGCATCCTCGGAATGTGGTGCAGGACCGTCGAGGGCGACGGCTGATGTTTCAAACCCGAGCAATGCGGCGGCAGAAACGTCTTCTTCATCCTCCTCATCATCGCTGTCTTCGCCAGCTACTGATAGAAGCGCATACTCTGCACCGTCTGGCTCCTCCTCCTGGTCGGGATCGGAGTTACTCTCACCACTACTTGCATCCTCGTTTGACGCCACGTCCCCTTCTGTATCAGTCTCCCTCTCTTCGTTATCCAAGTCACGGAGAGAGGCTGATACACTGCTAGATCGGCTGCGTGACCGAGTACCGCGCGACAGGTCATGATGCTGTGTTTCCAAGATCTGCCCAGACTGATCCAGTAGCGCATCGAGATGTTCGCGGCCCTTGCGCGTTTCCTCCTCTTCACGCTTGACCCTTTCCTGCTCCCGTATATGCTGCCATCAGGAAAATACCCGCGTTAGTCCGTTCTTTCACACCAGAATATTGCGTAGTGCGAAAGACACTCACAAATACGGCTTTCTTCCATTCAGTGGTGACAAGCTTCAATGTTGTCTTGGACATAGCACGCAGTAGCTTCTCTTGCTGCAACCTCACTCTGCCTTCTTTCGCATTCTGCATATCCCAGTACGTGCGTACTTTGGCAGCAATGGTAGCTGCGATTTCGGTTCCGCTCGTTTCCCGCTGGCCACGGTAGCGTGCGCGCACGGCATCGAGTATGTGGTCCCATGGGTCTGCACCGAGCGTCCGCGGAATCGTTGGTCTGGTTTGGAGAGCGCGACTGGCGTCTTCGGCAGATAGAAGCATCCGATTTTGTTGACGCTTGGCGTGCACGCGTTCAAGGAACACTGCACGCCCACGTGCTTCTTTTTCTAGGGCATCTTCGTTGGTATCTTCGTCTTCAACTCGAACAAATGAGGCCAGTGCTGATGATACGGATTTATTGAAGATTGGGGGGGTGGGCTTCTGTTTAGGATTAGTATAAACAGGTTCGGGCGCGCGAACGATGAGTTTTATCCTCCTAATTGGTGGCGTTGTGCCCTTTGCCTTATCAGTGAGGAGTTCGGGCGATATTTTGGTCGCAGGTGTTTGGTAAACACCATTCAAAGTGGCTTTTGTTGTGAAGGGCGGAATGGATTGTAGGGAACGGGAACGTGTGGAGGAACTAACGGGCGCAGTGCCTTGTAGTTCAACAGAGGTGTTGATGTCTGTTTTCCGCCGCTTACGGGCAACCGCAAGGTGTCCGTCAGACGTATCAAGACTCTGTCTTCGACGTATTTTGCTCGCAACTGATTGCTTTTCTGGTTGGACGTGGCCGGAAGGGGTTGGGGATGACATTTCGGAGAGGGATGGACGTGATGGGGTATGGCGAGTGACCCTAGAACTAGCAATTGGGGCGGATGGAGTCTCGTGCGTCGTGTCGAGACTAACCCCGGCGCCAGTAGACGAGGGAGGTGGCTTGCCTTTCATAGTTTTTGGGGATCGAGCATCTCGATCCTTCCCTTTTCCCTTTGTCGAAAAGCCCAAGATGTCCCAGATAGAACTATCGTCGGGTGGGAGTGTAGAGGATGTCCTCCCGGGCGTTTGAGCAGTAGCAGAGGGACCAGCTAAGGCCCCTTTCAACTTCTCGACACGGTCTTGGAGCGCGCGCCGTGTTGTTCTTCGTGGTGGCCCCGAGGACGGCGACGCACTTCCTATGAGATCATATCTCGATTTGAACTAGAAATCAGATATAATTACTCCCATCATTCGATTACCCAGTATCATGTGCACGCACCTCTTGAAAAACAGCAGAATTATCCTTCTTTGCAATCTAAATCGCACAAATGGTCAGGACAAACTACTAAGTGAGGGGTTGGGAACGACGCGCACAGCAGGATCATAAGTAACCAAGGTCGTCCACCGTTCTAAATGAAATGCTTCGCGTACCTACATAGCCCGCAGGCAATAGGCATAAGAACGCATGTGGAATCACCAACTCTCACAAAGGGTATGCAGAATGAAAGAGAAATGAAGGAGGTAAGAACGTACCAGGTCATCATGTCTATTTTCGATCGCATCCAGTTCGGCTTGCTTAGAGCGCAGCAATGCTGTACGCTCGGCTTCAAGTCGTTGAGACACATCTCCGTGGCTTTCAATACAACTACCACTGGCACCCCCACTGTTGTTGCTTGTGCCTTGCCCAAGTGTGGGAGTCTCCGACCGACCCTCCACGATTTCCGCGCCCTGATGGTTCTCTTGCTGGATTTTCTGGCCACTGACAGATGCAGAAGACGACTTCCTATGACCCATACTGGAGTGCAGGTGCAACTACGCGAAAGGGCGACGAGTCGGTTGTGCTAGCAGGGAGACGCCGATGCAGGGGTCGGGAAGACAACAGTACTTGATCTCGGCTGATATCGCACGGCACGATGTAGTTGTTGGCTTGCCGGATGTGGCCTGCGAATCCCTGCGTGTCGTAGTAGAGCAGAGGAAGAATGGGTGGACCGTTCACTGGTGTGAGGGTAGATTGAGCAAGAAAGCGCCATTTTCCGAGTGCCCACCATGCCGTATTTGTTCGGTGCAAATACGAGGCCACTCGACCCTCACCGCGGGTCACATAGTCACACAACAGTCACATAACACCGTCATCCGTCCGTGTGTGGACATGCGCTTTCGATTTTGCCAACAAACGAAATAAACAAAGGTATCCGTATTATGCGAAGACAGGCAAGGGAACAACAAATCGTCATACAAGCCTTTCATGTCAATGTCGTGATGATATGCTACTGATTGTCCAAGGATTCGTCACAGCGCAGGCCCAAAGAAATACCATGTCAAATGGCTGTATATTCAAAGTCAGGGAAATGAGTGCCGTGCGTGTCCTCAGCGGGTAGGCCGTACTGTGCAGCGGCGTCACCTTCCTCGTAATGCTCAAATCTATAAACAAACGCCAATGAAATGTCACAAAGTGAGGACACAACACAAACTAGTACTCACGCGCTCGCATCACCTTCCCCGGTAACCTTCGGTAGATATGGGGCGACGATGTCACGATTTCGTAATTTCTCCCAGTTCACTTCCTGGAACCATGGGTGGGAAAACACGTCACCTGCACCATTCCGGAGATTGCCATAACGCTTTGATGGGTTGCCTTCAAGGAATTTGAGGATGAGGTCCTTTGCAAGGATATTAATGGCGGGGAAACGAATGGATGATGGCCCGCTTTGAATGCGAGCGTAAAGCGCCATAGGTGAGTCATCCGGCCGGTGGAATGGTGGTAGGCCTGTAAGCATCTCAAAGATGAGCACGCCTAATGCGTACCAATCCACCGACTTGTTGTAGCGACTCTGGTTGATAACCTGAAGACGATGATCAAGATGATGACAATGGACGTAATGTGAGGCAAACTCACCTCGGGCGCGAGATAGTCGGGTGTACCGCAAAGCGTCCATGTTGTGTTCGGGCAATATTTAGCAAACCCGAAGTCGGCGATTTTGATGTGTCCATCGAGACCGAGGAGGATGTTCTCAGGTTTGAGATCACGATAAACAATATCAAGGTTATGTAGGTGGTGAAGAGCTAAGGCGACCTCGGCGGCATAAAATTTCGCAACAGGGTCAGGGAAGCGCTGTATGAGAATACTCAGGGTGTGATGGCGCCAAAGAGAAGAAAGCGCACGTTGGATCTTCGCAGAAGAGTGAACAGTTCGCCACCGGGGACAAAGTCCATGACCATGTAGAGGTTTGTCGCATCTTGGAAGCTACCCCACAAATTGATTATGAACGGATTTTGCACAGCGAGCAGCATTTGCTGCTCGTTGTTCGTGTGATCGATCTGCTTGGACTTGACGATCTTTTCCTTTTGAAGCACTTTGATGGCATAGAACCGGAGATTGTGTTTGCTCCGGACTGTCAACGGTGAGCATGAGAGTGACGGGCAAAAAGTGGACCTACCAAGATGGACACGGCCGAAGCTGCCTGTGCCAAGTGTGCGTTGAAAGAGAAAGTCCGCGAGTCGGTAGGTGCCCTTTGCTCTCCGCTGATATGGGAAGTTAGACTCGTCTATGGGGCGTGTCTCATCTACGCTCTCGCCACGTTTGCTACTCTCGCTGGTGCGTTGTGTTGAGATTGAGCCGCGGTGTTCGAGGTGTGTATGCGTGGTTACGGGGAGAGGAAGGCCTGGAACGGGTTGTTGTTGAGTCTTTTGGTGGCCGTGTGCCAGATGGCCTAGTTTGTCTGTCATACGCCTGATCATAACAAGGGGGGAGGGTGAAGATGGACACAACGAGGCAAGTTGGGGAAGAAAAGAGCGAGGGAAGGAAAGGCGGAGATAGGAATATAGACGTCTTGCAACACTTTATTTCCCGTTACGGTATAATGACACTAAATTAATCTTCTCACGGGACCGGTCGGGTCTCGGACTGTCTCTAGTCACGCGTCATGCCTGTGGATGACCAACGTCTGTCCGATCAACACCGCTCCAGATGCCACACTTGCCACCATAAATGTGCCAATATTTAACTTTGCGAACTGGTATTGCCGAACATGGATGCCCTTCTTTCGCAGTATGTCCCGCCACAACAGGCCTGCCAGCGACGCCGAAAATGCGAATGTGAACGCCCCATAATTCGACCCGAGCGCAAGTCCGTACACAGACGCATACCGGACGCGCGAGGCCACGGGCTGCTTGGAAGACTCCCATTCCTGTAGCATCCGCGCTAGAAGAATGGTCGTGCCGATATTCGTGCCACATATCTAAAATGACGTTATGATTGAATACGACACGAGACAAGGTGACATACGTTACACAACAATCCTGACCCGATCATCATACCGCATACGGCTCCCACGACCCCCGTTTTATTCACCCACGCTGCCCACCAACAAGCCAAGACGTGCACCCAACCTTGACTTGCTAGGCCCTGAACTAGTATGAACATCAAAAATGCAAATGGCACCAGTAAAAGTGGTAGCTGCTGGTAGATTGCGTGGACAGTTGGGAATATTTGCACCAAGTTGTCGCTCCACGTAGACAAGGTGGTTGACAGGGCCAATTGACGCTTGCTGTGGCGTACCGGGCTAAGACTGTGAGAGAGAGATGCGGACAAGGGTAAATCCTGGAGCTCAATCTCAGGATGCGCGTTACTTGAAGGAGATACACTCAATTGCTCGCCGGCCTGTCCTTTGGCCCTAACCCGTTCAGCGCGATGGCACCGCCAGTCCCGGCACAGATCCCGGCACAACATAATGGCAGCTGCCGGTACTGCAACTTGCCAGACGGGGATACCGACCGTGCTAGTGCCCGTTAAGGCACCCAATGTCGCTATAAGAAGAATGCTGCCAAAGATGGCGCCAGACTTGTCGATGAGCGCGGTACTTGGGCGGTCAATGCCAACACCACCACCTCCAACACCGCCGCCAGATAGCTCGATGTTCCGAGGGATATATTCCACGGAGCGGAACACCATGAAGAGGTAGAGGTACACAATCAGTGCGGCCGTGAGAAATGGGAGTGCTACAGATGAAGTATAGGTGACGAATGAGATTGAAAATGCTTCCGATAAGACTAGATTAGTGGGGTTCGAGGATATTAAAATCGCAGACGCTATACGACTGATGAAGACGCAAGAACTTGATAATATGTGATTATTACCTACCCATATTGGCCGCCGTGAATTGAGAGAATATCCAAGCGGTTGGAGGAGTGATTCTAGGATCGAAAATGTGAAAAAAAAAAATGGAGGGGTGGTGGTGGGGACAGCTTACCCTAATGCCCTCGTCAGATAGGCCAGGAACGCGGTGCCAGACAAGACTACTGGGTCCTTTATGGCGCGATTGAGGACGAAGATATCTCACTTAGGCTCTGTGACTCACGTTTCCGACAATAGCCGCACATGCCAAGAAAAATATATAGAGGTAAAAGTATAACTTTGGACCCGAGGATCCACCTTTCCTGGCTGCCCAAAAGGCGAGAAAACGGAGCAAGCCAGTTGCATCTAGGGAGATAGAGAGATACGCCTGCCATCCCCGTCGGGTTACGATCGAGGTTCAAGAGCACATGGACAGAATCCACGCACTAGCGAGATGAACAGTGCCATAATACTTATCGGCTCTACGCCATCTGCGCCGATGATTCCGCGTTTCACCACTGTGCCATTAATTGCTTTCACGGCTAGTAGAAGCAGGACCGAAACTATTAGCCCGCTAAGAAAATTCATTGATACATATTGCCTTCCGAGTCGAAGAGGCTCAGATTTGCGAGGGAAAATTCTGAATTTGACAAGCACGTCGTGAAAAGCGGAGGCAACGATACTTGGGATAGGGACACGGAATGGAAAGATGACCATAATATCTGGTGCAGCATTTTTAGCGATTCTCCAGGGAGAAGTCCCGCAGACAACGCTCTAGATTTAGTACTTACTGCTAAGAAAAAAGACCACCACTGTCAATATGGACCTCCCGTTTGAAACATTTGTGAGTTGATTCGCGGAGCAAAGTATGGGGACTTCCTCCGAAACCATGTTTACACGCGGATGGCCAGGGAGTGATACAGTAATCGCCGATGGACAGAACGTGATTGGGCCAATATGACCTTCTGATCATAGACCCCAGTGACATGCGTTTTTTAGCGACCGGCATACTACGTTATTGTTGTTTAGCGCCAAGGAAAGTACGCCACCTAGACTGTTATTGAATAATATTACGAGACATGTGGATTTACGAAAAAAAAATACATGTTATTTTTTTCGGGCGGTATAAAGTGCCGGCGCAAAGCAAACGCATGCGCTACACTGGGGTCCGGCGGTAAGGAGGCCCATAATTGGGAGCAGGCTGCAGGCGCATGTGGGAAGCAAAGAGCGCGCGTTCAAGGAGAAGTGATGCACAGCCAGTTTAGCACGTCCACTGTACCACACCTCGCCACCAGTACTGTATAAGCATTTCCCCTCAGCGCCGATGCAGCGCTCGGTTATTCCATGCTCACCGGGGACCTGACCATGCATGGTACTGTATAGCTGTACCAGATGTGTTTTAAAAATTTAGTGCATGATTTGTCACCATCAATTACTTATCTTTTCCGGTTATAACTAGTTAAGTGCTATTTCCGCCAAAATAAAATATAAATGATCACTTACAACTTGTGTAAGACCGTGTTGTGTTAGACATCGCCAAACTCTCTCTCAGCAACTCCTTCATGTTCTCGTCACTGGCAGTAATATCGCGCTCAGGCTAAATTTCGTCCAATGGAGTCGCAATGTATCTGGAAACCACCTACTTTCGACATTTCCAGGCAGCCGACGCTCGCGCACGAGGCTCATCTACCCATGGATCCGCACTTTGAGGAAAACTTTGCACGCTCTGCCAAATGGTGCGCATTTAAAAACCAGTACCTTTTTCCAGGCATATTATTGACGCCTAGATCCTCACACAAAGGTGTCCCGATGGTTCGCTCGCTCTTTCACACTGTGAGAATCGCAGTCTGCAATATCTCGACCTGTGGGTTTCCCCCACAGCTTACAGATTAACTTTCGTAATTCACACGCGGAACAAGTCCGCAGGACTTTTTAGATGTGTCATCAACCCAGTCGGGTCTGCTAAGCATTGTTTATTCCAAATGCTATTACGTTTCTTATTACCTTTGTCCTCAGCTCTCGCCCCATTTGACCCTCCTAAAACGGGTATATTTCCGCGAGCAGCACCCGTTCTCGATTTCATTTGGTATCCGCGCGCCACCCCTCGCGATGCATCGGCATTCTGCTTCGTCGCTTCTGTCCGCGAGTCGCCTGTCCAGTTGCTTGACGCCTCAGATGGGAGGGTAAGCCGACTTCCGCTAATAAAAAATATAATTCAGTTGGGTGATTTGCGGTGACGATCATAATCGACAGCTGCGGGCGTCTTATAAAATAGTTGACCATCGCGAAAGACAGATTGGACCACATTGTTTATCCTTTAACTATTCGGCAGACAAGTAAGTCCGGAAAATCATGATGGTCCATGCGAATGACATGAATGTGGTTCTCATGGATACGTGACGAAGGTTGTATTGTGGGTTTGAGGGAGCTATTGAAGTATTTGATCTCAATTACCCAAGTGAAGGCACGCGGCTATTGACAACACCATCTAAGAAAAGTAAAGACGGGCTCAAAGGTGAATGGCTTGCCTGTGAATCTATGAATCTGATCACGACCCCTGATGCAGGAATCGTTTCTGCCCTTGGGTTTTGCAACTCCTCATACGGGCTGTATGCGGCGGGTTCCCTCTCTCCTTCATCCGAAAACTCCGCAAATATAGCACTGTTCGATGAGGATACAGGCGAGAAACCCGTGGGATGGGTCGGCAATGTCAAAGCAAGTGTCATGCAGGTCTGACTCTAATTCAGGAGACAATGCATAATCTCACTGCTCTTGCAGCTCGCATTCAATCCCGTGAAGTCACACATACTGTATGCCTCGTATCGGCGGCGCGATGAGATTCATAGTTGGGATCTCCGCGGCAATACCGTGAACCCATTGCAAACTTTTCGCTGTGACAATAACTCAAGGTTCGAAACGAATCAGAAGATGAAGTTTGACATCGATCTTGGTGGAAATTTGATGGGGGTTGGAGACCAGGTGAGTGTATCTGAATCACCGAATCACCAGGAAACCACCATAGTTGAGATCCCCAGAACGGTAACGTCAATATATTCAATCTCGGTGCAAAACCAACGGACGAAGTCGGGCCCGAAGTAGCTCCTCTCCAGGGGACCGTCCCCACGCTGAAATATCACGCGCATGATGGTATGAGGGGCTTTTCGTTTTAAATTATTCAAGGTGAATAGATTGACCGCAGACACCGTTGGGTCCGTCGCGTTTCATCCGCTTCACCCGCTTTTGCTTTCCGTATCTGGATCACGCCATTTCGATGAAATTGGTAGTGACGGAGAAGAGAGTTCAGATTCATCTGTGTGGGGTGAATCAATGTCACGAGATGATGCACAGGTTTTCATACAAAGACACCGCCACCGACCACAGCCCTCCTTCCGAGACAATTCGTTTAAATTATGGCATCTTGTCGCGTAGTTGCGGTAGAAATTGAATGGGGTGTACAGTGATTGCATTCCCGGAATGCATTTCCGAGGGCAACCCCATGACAAGGCCAGGAGGACGCGCCAAGAGGACGAAAAAGGTTTCTGCACTAACTAAGCCGTAAGCCGTAGTTGGTTGGGAACAAATAGAACCAAACCGGGGCCCCTCATAGTCCGCCGCGTCGCAGGCTTGTTTCGAACCCCAACCATGTCACCCATCCTTTGTGTGCCCTTCCTCTCCCTCACGTTGGCCGTTGCAGCCTTGGCCACTCCACTTTCTACTAGTCATCAGTATAATGGAGGTCAAGGTTCCCCTTTATATATTGCCCCCCTTCACACGGCAGAGCATGAAGCTCCTCACGGACTCGTCAATAACTCGTATATTGTCATGTTGAAGAAGGACCTGCCGCTGGCGGCTCTAGACAACCATTACAATTTCGTCCATGCAGCACATGCCGAGGATCCCCATTTCGATGATAACAGCGGCATTCGTCACATATTCGACAGCCATATCAACGGTTACGCTGGAAAGTTCACGGACCAGGTCCTTCAAAGGATTCGCGAAATGCCTGAAGTCGATTATGTTGAGCGTGATCAGATTGTGAAGACTCAAGACGTTCAGATTGGTTCTCCCTGGGTATGTCAACAATGCGCTCATTTCGCCATGTACATATCTCATAGACACGCAATGATCAGGGCCTCGCACGCATCAGCCACAGACCTAAGCTCACCCTTGGAACCTTCACCAAGTATGAGTATGATCCTGATGCGGGCAAGGGTGTCGATGTCTACGTCATTGACACTGGTATCCATATCACTCATAACGAGTTCGAAGATCGTGCGTCGTGGGGCACGACAATTCCCCTGAATGATGTCGACGATGACAACAATGGTCACGGAACCCATTGCGCTGGTACCATTGCTTCACGCAAATATGGTGTGGCCAAAGCTGCCAATGTCATTGCAGTCAAAGTTCTAGGATCGAATGGTAGCGGTTCCATGTCCGATGTAATCGCAGGGGTCGTGTTTGCTGCAACATCCGCTAGGGAGAAGGCCACGGCCGCTGCCGCCGAGCGCAAGGCTACCGGACAGTCAAAGCACAAGGGCTCTGTTGCTAACATGTCTTTAGGTGGTGGTAAATCACGGGCTCTTGACGATGCAGTCAACAGTGCCGTTGAGTCCGGCCTCCATTTTGCCGTTGCTGCAGGCAACGACAATCGTGATGCATGCTCGTATTCTCCAGCTGGTGCTGAGAAAGCCGTCACGGTTGGCGCGTCCACGCTCAGTGATGAGCGCGCCTACTTCTCAAACTTCGGCTCTTGCGTTGACGTTTTCGCTCCCGGCCTGAATATCCTATCCACTTGGATCGGTTCCAATGACGCTCAGAATACCATCTCTGGCACCTCCATGGCATCACCTCATACCGCTGGTCTTCTGGCGTACCTCATATCCATTTATCCATCTAAGACATTTGACCCCTCTATTCCCTCCCTCATTTCTCCTTTGGATCTCAATACGCAGCGCCCTTTCACTGGCTCCTTCACCCGCCTTTATGACACCGTGTACAACGTGATGCCCGGCTGGGCTTCTGGTTTCCTTCCACCCCCCCGCCTCGTTGAGGCCTTCACAGCGCCGACAGGGTCCGAGTCGCTTAGCCCGGCCGACCTCAAAGCAGCGTTGATCAGGCTCGCAAGCAAGGACATGCTCGCTCAAATTCCCAATGATACGGTCAACTTATTAGTGTTCAACAATTTCACTAGCACCTCCTGAGGAGTTTTGGATATACGTTGGATTTAACTCGTTATTGTGGCGCCTTTATGTGTTCTCGCGTGTTTTCCATCTCGTTTCATGTCGTAACTCTTTTCACAACACATGTGAATAGAGCTCTTTCTTTGTATTGACATTCGGCCTACTCTCAATTTCCGTTTAAATTCCGACAAGTTCGACATTATGCCCTTCAATAAACCTGTCAGCCTTGATGTCAGTAATTGCTCGCAGGTTGCTCGTGCTCGCTTCCTAACCTTTAGTACCTCAAGTAATTGTTGGGGGCGAGTTCTTAGGCCGAACTATTATTTACCACCAAGTCTATAGGCACGCATTGCAGTGTATGACGCTGATCAAGTTGCTGACCAAACGCAAACTGACGGGTGTCTACTCCAGCTTCCAGAGTGAGTGGTAGATTGCGGTAAGAAGACACAAATAACGGTGGACACCCTTGTAATGGCAAGAATAGTACAAGTGGTCATATACGCCATTCAGCGCGTCATCGAAAATCGAATCGAAATCACCGTTGAGTATGAGCAATACAAATACAAACAACTGTCATTGAGGCGTGATTCTCTCACGCTCTCAGAGCAGACGCCTCGCCCACGGAAGGCCACGCGATAAGTTTTCGTTCAACATTTACACGATATCCACGCCCCTGCACTTACTATCTCGGTCGTACGATATTTGCGATAAGTGACCGTGGATAGCCCAAGCCAATGGTATGGCATGGGTATTATCCGCAGCTGCATGCCACCATCCTCGATGCACGCCCAACGCAGTTGACCCTCAGACCCTAACACATCTCACCACCCGCAGCGCATTATCCTTGAAACTGCGGACTGCGCTTTGCAATGCCTCAAACACAACATAGACCTTCCAGCGTCCTCAAATTATCCGCAGGCACATTAATCCTCACATACAATCTGGTTGTGGCCCCCGTGACGACGCAACGAGGCATGTGAAGGAAACATTCACGTTTGCGCCCATCTAGAATGGTCAATTTCAGTGCCAACAGATAAAGCCCTGTTGCATTTTCCATGACCTCCCCTTAGCCAGCTTCACAGACCAAATACTGTACGCAGCTGCACTTACGAATACTTTTACGCACAACCATGAACTTGACTCATGTCGCTTCTGATGACACTGTGGACAGTGGCCAGGGCAATCCCGCCCATGCCCACGAGGAGAAGATGAACGCTGCTGAGGCTTTGAAATACATCGACGACCGATGGTACAAGACAATTGCGGGAAAGAAAGCGCGATGGATGGACTTGATTGGCGACTATGCCGGCAATGAGAGATTCATTCTCGATGGTAACAAACTCTCTTTTGGTTTCAGAGGATCACGATCTAAAGGCTGCATGTCCCCAGGGGAGTCATTGCTGCAACACGTCCTCGATGATCCTTTGTTGGCACTTGCACGTGCTGATGGTGAGCTTGTTTGCCGTGTGAGATACTACATCTGTCTTAGCCTCTGTGATTCATAGATCCAAGCTTTCAAGTTTTGCATGCCATTCACTCGATGGAACGACTCTTGGACGAGATGCTCAGGAGATCTGCAATCTTCGACATAGTCTTTTGGGAGGGTAAGCTTAGAGTCGCTTCTAAGAGGTTTATCCCTGACTATCTAATTTATATTCAGATAATCGCCACCTTACGCTGAAAGGAGGCACGGATTACTTGGTGTCATCGCGATCGCTTGCCCGAGCACTGTTATTCAGCTGGCTCGTCGAGCACACCTCAAAGATTGGCTTGGAAATATTCGCCTTCTCGAGCTTGATGGACCCGGTTTGGCTCGCCTATCAGCAACGAACAAAAGTAAGTTTACGGAATCCAGTATCATTTTCACCACTAACCCGGCTACCAGCCCATGTTTGTCATGTTAAATGACGGCGGAACGCACAATGACACCAATTACGATATGGCGATGCGCATCTTAATCCAACGAAACTTTGTTTTTGGTGTCCTTACTTCGGGCGTGGCTGTCACTTTGCTACGTGGAGCAGAGTTTCGCGACTCGAAGGTGGGTTGGTTCCTAATCATGACTGTCGAATTCGATTTGAACGAAGAATAGATTTTTTCTTTCGTGGTCGAGGAACGATTCGGGTTGGAGACTCGTGAGACATTTCCAGCCGCTCTTTGGAATGCAGTACGAGATTGTGAAATCGAACTCGAGAATAAGTTAAAGGGTCGAACTTCACAGGCGCCTCTCGTGCCTCTGCACGTCACACCACCCGGCCTGAACGAACTAGATCTTTTGCTCAAAGAGGTCCTCGACTATCTGGTTATCCACCAGACTCAGGTAGAACTCCCACAATTTTTTTGGGAGCTCACGTCACTTTTTTTCCTACACATCATCATTCTCCCAACCCTTCCAGTTTCCGAAAGGGTTCGCCCGCATGAAGACTTGCATGAAGACCTAGCCACCATGCTTGTTGAGACCTTTCTCCCAAAAATCAATCCGGTCATCACATCGTTCGTTATAAAGTCCAATCGTTTCATCGATATCGACGGCAGGGTGTTCACTAGGATCCTCCGTTATACAACATCATATGTCCATTGTCAAACAAATGTCCTAACAGAACTTGTAGGACCGGATATTTCCTCTCGGCTGGAAACAATCTGGAGATCCGTGAATGCACCGCCACCGGACTTCGTGAAGCTTTCGACCCGCTTTCCAAATCTTGGGGATCCGGAGCCATCGGCTACAGCCTCGGATGGACCCAGACTGTTCACACTCCTACCATTTCATAACCCCATTTTTGATGAAGAGCTTGCCGTTGTACATGTCAAAGTTTCGGATGAAGACCAGACATCGTCCTCCCCTTGTTTGGAATTTTGTCAGGGTACTCCGTTTACTGATACGAACCACTGGCACGACAATCATCGCGCCATTCTGCCTAAACACTTGGGCGGGGAGGAGTGGAAAGATGCCGACGAACGCTCTCGGCAATGGCGATTGCGCAGGGAACAACGCTTCATGGTGCATATGCAACGCCTTTCTGCCTCTTTGACGGGTGCATCAGGTAGGGTGTTGAAGCAGATTCTGATCACATCCACGGGGCGGAAAGTCTCAGATGATTCCTCAAGTCGCAAACCTCGACGAGATGAAGAGGTTCCAGTAAAGCAGCAAAAGAAAGGCAAGCCCGTCACGCCTGCTCGGGATCGAATCCGCCAAGAGCACGCTCAAGAAAAGAAGGCTAAGAAAGATAGCTCGTCCCAGAAGTGGTGGCAGGAACAGGTTCGCGAAGTCCAAATGATTGCGACGTATGAAAATAGGATGTCTCACCTTCGAAGTTTACTGCGAAACCCCAGGGCAGGATCAGGATGGCTATCCGTCGAGGTTCGGCTCTACCAGCTTCATTTGACGATCCAACAATGGATAGATGAACACGACCCCGAGAACGCTGTCGTTCACGATCAGTACACCGTGTCAATCATACGTGTTGTCAAGATACTATACACTAGTGGTCTCCTGACAGAAACGACGTTGAGAATTCTAGCCACCATTATGATTTCTTTGGGTTTCGGAAATTACATCCCGCCACTGGAAGACGACGCCTCTCGCAAATTGCAACCCGACCGTGTTCTGGCATTCCCCTTCATTAAGTTGTTGAAATCCAAGAGCTACAAACCCATCTACAAGTTTATGGCCATCAAGGAGGATCCTGTGGTCTGGCAGCTGAGGGTTTTTGGGGAGTATATGGACCGAAGCATGGACAGTGCTCCGGATCGTCGGGTCAGCTTCGAACCGGATGCGTGGCAACGTGAGGTACTTGATGGGTTGGACGAACCAAAGACCTCGCTTTTGGTCGTAGGTGAGCGCTTCCGAGCCCAACATCATTCTCGTCGCCCTGCGTTGACATGTAAACTACAGCGCCAACGAGCGCAGGAAAAACTTTTATATCCTTTTACGCCATGGAGAAGGTCCTCCGTGAATCCGACGATGGCGTCATCGTATATGTGGCTCCATCGAAGGCCCTTGTGAATCAAGTTGCGGCGGAGGTACATGCACGATTTCGCAAGGAAGTTGATAAACGTGAGTTGACCTCGACATATCTGCCGAAGGTTTTTTTGACGGTCGCAGAGGTATTTTGGTCTATACAAACGAGGGACTACCGTGTGCACGATTTCCACAAATGCCAGATCCTTGTTACTGTACCGGAGATGCTGGGGATCATGCTTCTTTCCCCACCTTTGGCGAGAACATGGACCCCACGAATCAGGCGGTAAGATTCCTGAGATGCTCTCTCGCCCGTTGTTTCAATATCTTGAAATTTCTCTCAAAGAATCATACTCGACGAGATCCACACCATCGGTCAGGATGAAAATGGAACAGTCTGGGAGCAAATCATCCTATTGGCCCCTTGCCCTATCATGTCCGTTGCTTACAGAGTTTTTAATTTTAATAACGTGCGATCTAACGCCTCTCGACTGCAGTGGACTCTCCGCGACTATCGGTATGCCAGAGAAATTTAATGCATGGCTTGAGACGGTCCAGAAGGCAAAGGGATTCGACCACCATTTTATCCATCATCCGCATCGCTATTCACATCTACGCAAATTTGCATACTTCCCTCAACTGCTTGACGAAGATAAGCCATTCCTTGGACTTGATGATGGCCGTTCTTCAAGTGAAATGATGCGCTTCATTCACCCGGTCTCTACTTTGTCATTCGCGGGAACAATTCCCCCGGATTTATCACTGGAGAGCTCTGATTTACTCCGGTTGCACAGGGTTCTCTTGAGTCAAAATGTCGCTGGCATTGAACGACTCGACCCAAGCATCATCTTTTCTCGCGACTCGTTCATCCGGCAGAAGGACGTGCTACGTTACGAGGCCAAAGTCAAGGATCTTTTAGAACAACTGATAGCCGCACCTGATGCTCTTGACGCGTCATCTCCATTGCAGAAGGTGGTTCAAGAGGTTCAAGATCCTGTCCTCAAGGAGACCTCCAAATCACAACTCAATGCCCCACCAAATTCCTCCGTATTTTTGTCTGGCCTTATTCACCTACTAAGCGACATGCAGGCATCCGATGGTCTTGTACGTCCCGAGACTTCCTGTTCATTTTAGGCTAGAAATAACGCACTGCACAGCCAGCGCTTCTGTTCAACTTCGATCGTCACCAATGTGTGACGATGGCTTCTCACATCCTCGAAACGCTCGAAAAGGCAGAGGAAGTCTGGAGGGCGGAAAGTCCTGAGTGGAAGCGCAAGATGGGTAAATGGGAGACCTGGCGGGCGCGTCAGAAGAACAAGGAACGACTCGCGCAGAAGGCGGCGGCTCGGAAGAGGGATCCGGATGATGAGATGTTCCAAGAGAGCGAATATCAGTCATGGGAAAGCTATTTCGACCCCGAAGACCCTTCTCCGCAGTTCTCCTTCGCCAGTACCTCTGCTTACGCTAAGGAAGAACTCCTCAAGGACATCAGTTCGCTGAGTTGGACCTCGACCCCGGACATTCTCTTTAGAGGATTGCGGAGAGGAATCGCCGTTCATCATAGTGGGATGAACAAGACATATCGTGTTCTTGTGGAGAGGTGCGTGTCAATATTCTGACCAAAGATAACGTGGTTTAAGTCCCTCTTAGACTTTTTCGAGTTGGCTTCCTTCGAGTCGTCATCGCAACAGGTAAGATATTTCTCCAACAGGGATGGCGTGCAGCGATAGTAATTCATTCGCTCTTTTAAGGTACCCTGGCACTGGGAATTAACGCGCCGACCAAGTCGTCCGTTTTCTGTGGAGACTCTCCTTTCCTTACAGCTCTCACGGTCAGTCGCTTTCCATCGTTGAATAAAAAAACTTGGAAATCCTCATTTAAGTACAGTTCCGCCAATGTGCCGGAAGAGCCGGTCGTCGTGGATTCGATTTACTGGGCCGAGTTGTTTTCTACGGGATACCTCTAGACCGTATAAATCGGATCCTTCTTTCAAAACTTCCGCGTCTCACTGGGACGTTCCCACTCTCGTCAACGATGGTGTTGCGTCTGTTCAGCCTCCTAGAAGGGTCAAATTATGCACCCCATGCTGTCCACGCAATCCGTAGCATCCTCCGACTTCCACATATCAGTTTTGGCAGCGATGTCGGGAAAGGTCAACTCCTCCACCATCTTAGGTTCAGCATTGATTATTTGCGCCGCGCTCACCTTCTGGGCCAAGAGGGAAAGCCTGCTAATCTCTTTGGTGTCGCTTCGCATCTCTATTATACAGAACCGAGCAACTTTGCCATGGCTGTACTTCTACGGCATGGCGTTATCCATGACATCTGCTCCCAGGCCAGCTCCATTGACGCGGAGCGAGACCTCGTGGTCCTCCTGTGCCATCTCTTTGGCCGTATATATCTGCCTGAGGTTTATGCGACGACCAGCAATATCCACGATCTCGTACAAAAGGGACCCTCCTGTGTGGTGTTAGCCCCCTTACATCCCAAAGCTCGTGAAGTCCTACTTGCGCACCAAAAGCAGACCCTCGGCATTTTCAGTGCATATGCGCTGGAGTTTTCATCGCAACACGCAGACGAGCTCGGACCTGATAATCGACTACCACTCAGCGGTATCATCGGACCATCGGATACATCCACCCTCCCACAGACGCCCCTGTTCACCCACCTCTCCGAGACGGCCAGGAAGCCTAAGGCTCGCTCGCTCTTCGTCGCCACCTCTGGTCATGATGACACGTTTGGCGATGTCGGGGAGCTCGCCCGTACGGCGCGACACGGCGTCCATCTGAACAAACATGCTATCCCAACTGTCGAGCACATCCTAGATCCCAAGCTGCCGCTCAATGCTTACCTGTACGACTTCTTCGTTCACGGCCAGGTCGATGCCCTCGTGAACATGAACGGACTCCGGCGCGGCGATTTGTGGTTCGTCATACAGGCGTTCCACCTCGTCTTGATGACTATCCGAGGTGATCTTGAGAACCTGCTGTCCAACATGTCGATAGACTCAGACAAGGATGCCGCGTTGCACGAGGCGGACTCGGACGGCCATTTGGCGAGTATGTCCGACGATAGCGGGTACTACTCATCCGACCCCTCTGAGAGGGAGGGAGAGGAAGAGATAGAGGTAGATGAGGGCACCTTTAAACGGCCTCCCGGGGTGCGCGACAGGGATTGGAAGGTGTACGAGGTGGTGAACAGCATCACGAATCAGTTTTACGTCAAGTTCAGGGCAATGTGGGCGTAGGGGTATGACTAACAAAATCTAGCGGGGTAAAGACAGTGTGCCAAGATAGCTTCAGAGTAGAGCCCATATGATACTGTATCGTCAACTCAAGCGCCTTCAATGGCATGCTGGTATTGCTGCCTGGATAGCAATTACGCCGTCATTGTATCTACAGCCCATGAGCCCAACTATTATCTACTCTAATACATCTTACAGCGCCAATTGAATTTGTGATCACCTGCGCACAGCCTGAGTGCATGACATTGACCGATTTTGATGGTTCAAACGTTCATGCTGCTGACCAGGCCAAACCAACCCAAATCGTCACTCTGCTCCGGCTTCTCCAGGGCGAGTTGGGGATCGCGGTTACGCCCCTTTAATGGCAAAGAGTGGCGATATTTGAGCTCCGTATACGCCTAGCATCACGATGCGGTCACCTCTAAGTCGCGTAGATGCTCATCGAGCTCATCGACCACGACGCAAATATGAATGCAGGGAGGCAGCAGACGATTGGACTCTGGCGATACACTTTTCACGAACACCTCGGACTTGTGATACTGTACCGTTACTTGAACGTGGCGCGGGGTGTACATGCAATGAATGACGAGGCCAGGGCGAAACGTCATACCAACTATCGCTGCAGAGATGTCGTTGGGAGAGTGGGAGAGTGCAGAATATCTCCAGAAGTATGGCGCGGGGCCGCGGGCAGAGAAGGTTCGACGACATCCTTTTGTGGCTTAAATGTGATGTTTGACTGACACTTCGATTTTAGTACTTGGTGATACCGAGGGAAGCACTGGACGCAAGTGGCTGACTAAGCGGACTCGTTGTGTTGGCTCGTCACACTTCATCGAGCTTCATAGCTTCATCATTCGTCATTCGACACTCGGGCCCCCCATGATCTTCGCGATAAGTAACTGTGATAACCCAAGCGAATGGTAATTGGAAGAGAGTTTTCCGCAGCTGCGCGCCACCATCACACGCCTCACCCTGATACAGTATTCTTGGAACTGCGGAACTGTGCTTCGCAATGCGTCGAAGACAACATAGACATCTGAGCATTCCTCAAGTGATCCGCATGCGCATTACATCTGGCGTTGGTCCCTGTGACTGCGCAACGAGGCATGTGAAGGAGATATCACACCTCGTGCCACCTATATATCCTTGTTACCTCCCTTATCTGGGTTTCCCTTACAATTCACTTGACCCAAACCCAATACAGTACACGCTTACGGTTTTCCAGCACCAAACACCTCTTTTGCGCATAACCATGGACTCGACTCATATCGCTTTCGATGACTCTGTGGACAGTAGCCAAGACAATCCTTCCTCAGCTCACAAGAAGAATATGAACGCTGTCCAGGCTTTGAAATGCATCGACGACCGATGGTACAAGGCAATTGCAGGAAAGGCGCGATGGATGGACTTGATTGGCGACTATGCCGGTAATGAGAGATTCATTCTCGACGGTAAGAAACCTCTTGTTTGGTTTTAGAGGATCTAACGACTGCATGTCCCCAGGGGAGTCATTGCTTCAACACGTCCTCGATGATCCTTTGTTGGCACTTGCGCGTACTGATGGTGAGCCCGTTTGCCATGTGAGGTACTACATCTGTCTTAACCTCCGTGATTATAGATCCAAGCTTTCAAGTTTTGCACGCCGTTCATTCGATGGAACGACTCTTGGACGAGATGCTCAGGAAATCCGCAGTCTTCGACATAGTCTTTTGGGAGGGTAAGCTCAGAGTCGGTTTCAACAGGTTCATCCCTGATTGTCCAATCTGTTTTCAGATAATCGCCATCTCACGTTGAAAGGAGGCACGGATTACTTGGTGTCATCGCGATCGCTTGCCCGAGCATTGTTATTTAGCTGGCTCGTCGAGCACTCCTCAGATATGGGCCTAGAAATATTTTCCTTCTCCAGCTTGATGGACCCGGCTTGGCTCGCCTATCAGCAACGAACAAAAGTAAGTTTACGGAATCCAGTATCATTTTCGCTACTAACCGGGCTACCAGCCCATGTTTGTCATGTTAAACGACGGCGGAACGCGCAAAGGCACCAATTATGACACAGCGATGCGCATCCTAATTCAACGCGAGTTCATCTTTGGTGTCCTTACTTCGGGCGTAGCTGTCACTTTGCTACATGAAGCAGAGTTTCGCGACTCGAAGGTGGGTTGATTACTTATTATGACCCGAAGCCCATCTGAACGAAGAATAGATTTTTTCATTCGTCCTCGAGGAACGATTCGGGTTGGAAACTCGCGGGTCACTTCCAGCCGCTCTTTGGAATGCAGCACGAGATGGTGAAACCAAACTCAAGAATAAGTTAAGGCGTCAAACTTCGCGGGCGCCTCTCGTGCCTCTGCACGTCACACCACCCGGCCTGAACGAACTAGATCTTTTGCTCAAAGAGGTCCTCGACTATCTTGTTATCCACCAGACTCAGATAGAACTCCCACTATTTTTTTGGGAGCTCACATCACTTTTTTTTCTACACGTCATCATTCTTCCAACCCTTCCAGTTTCCGAAAGGGCTTGCCCGCATGAAGACTTGCATGAAGACGTAGTCACCATGCTTGTTGAGACCTTTCTCCCGAAAATCAACGCGGTCATCGCAGCGTTAATCGCAAAGTCCAATCGTTTCGTCGATATCGATGGCAGGGTATTCACCAGAATCCTCCGTTATACAATATCAAATGGCCATTGTCAAACAAATACTCTAACAGAACTTGTAGGACCGGATATTTCTTCTCGGCTGGAAACAATCTGGAGATCCGCGAATGCACTGCCACCGGACTTCGTGAAGCTTTCGACTTGCTTTCCAAATCTTGGGGATTCGGGGCCATCGGCTACAGCCTTGGATGGACCCAGACTATTCACACTCCTCCCATTTTATAATCCAATCTTTGATGAAGAGCTCGCCGTTGTACATGTCAAAGTTTCGGATGAAGACCAGACATCGTCCTCCCCTTGTTTGGAATTTTGTCAGGGTACCCCGTTTACCGATACGAAGCACTGGCATGCCAATCGTCGTGCCGTTCTGCCCAAACACTTGGGTGGGGAGGGGTGGAGAGATGCCGACGAACGCTCTCGACAACGGCGACTGCGCAGGGAACAACGTTTCATGGCGCATATGCAACTCCTTTCTGCCTCTTTGACTGGTGCATCAGGGAGGGTGTTGGATCAGATTTTGATCACATCCACGGGGCGGAAAGTCATCACCAATGTTTCCTCGAGTCGGAAACCTCAACGAGATGAAAAGGTTCCAGTAAAGCAGCAAAAGAAAGGCAAGTCCGTCACACCTGCTCGCGACCGCATCCGCCAGGAGAACGCTCGAGAGAAGAAAGCTAAGGAAGATAGCACGTCTCAGGAATGGTGGCAGGAACAGGTTTATCAAGCCAAGATGATCACGAAGTATGAGAATAAGATGTCCCACTTCCAAAGTTTGCTGCGAAACCCCAAGGCCGGATCAGGATGGCTATCCGTCGAGGTTCGGCTCTACCACCTCCATCTAACAATCCAACGATGGATAGATGAAAACGACTCGGACCCCGAGAATGCTGCCATTCACGACCACTACACAGTAACCATTATACGTGCTGTCAAGCACCTATACACCAACGATTTCCTGACGGAAACAACGTTGGGTATTCTGGCCACCATTATGATCTCACTGGGTTTCGGGAGCTACCTCCCGCCACTGGAAGACGACGCCTCTCGCAAATTACAACCCGACCGTGTTCTGGCATTCGACTTCATCAAGTTGTTGAAACCCTCGAAATCCAAGAGTCACAAGCCCATCTACAAGTTTATGGCTATCAAGGAGGACCCTGTGGTCTGGCAGCTGAGGGTTTTTGGGGAGTATATGGACCGAAGCATGGACAGTGCTCCGGATCGTCGGGTCAGCTTCGAACCGGATGCATGGCAACGTGAGGTACTTGATGGGTTGGACGAACCAAAGACTTCGTTTTTGGTCGTGGGTGAGCGCTTCTGAACACCACATTGGTTGCTTTGTTGAACATAAACTACAGCACCAACGAGCGCAGGAAAAACTTTTATATCTTTTTATGCGATGGAGAAGGTCCTCCGTGAATCCGACGATGGTGTCCTTGTATATGTGGCTCCGACGAAGGCCCTTGTGAACCAAGTTGCAGCGGAGGTACACGCACGATTTCGCAAGGGTGTTGATGGACGTAAGTAGTAGACCTCAACATGTCCGAAGAAGGTTAAATTGATGATTGCAGAGACATGTTGGTCTATACACACGAGGGACTACCGTGTGCACGATTTCCACAAATGCCAGATCCTTGTTACTGTACCGGAGATGCTGGGAATTATGCTTCTTTCCCCACCTTTGGCGAGAACATGGACCCCACGAATCAGACGGTAAGCCATCAGAAAGGTGCCCTCACCCGTTGTTCTAATATCCAGATTATTTTCTTTCAAAGAATCATACTCGACGAGATCCACACCATCGGTCAGGATGAAGGCGGAACAGTCTGGGAGCAAATCATCCTGTTGGCCCCTTGCCCTATCATGTCCGTTGCTTCAGAGTTTTAATAACGTGCGATCTAACGCCTCTCGACTGCAGTGGACTCTCCGCGACTATCGGTATGCCAGAGAAATTTAATGCATGGCTTGAGACGGTCCAGAAGGCAAAGGGATTCGACCATAAATTTATCTATCATCCGCATCGCTATTCACATCTACGCAAATTTGCGTACTTCCCTCAACTGCTTGATGAAGATAAACCGTTTCTTGGACTTGATGATGGCCGTTCCTCAAGTGAAAGGATGCGTTTCATTCACCCGGTCTCTACTTTGTCATTCACGGGGACAATGCCCCCAGATTTAACGCTGGAGGCCCCGGATTTACTCCGGTTGCACAGGGTTCTTTCGAGTCAAAACATCACTGGCATTGAACAACTCGACCCAAGCATCGCCTTCTCTCGTGATAAGTTCATCCGGCAGAAGGATGTGCTGCGTTACGAGGCTGACATAAAAAATGTCTTGGAATAACTGATAGCCACACCTGATGCTCTCGACTCGTCATCTACATTGCAGAAGGTGGTTCAAGAGGTTCAGGATCCGATCCTCAAAAAGACACCCAAGTCGCAACTCAATGCTCCGCCAAGTTCTTCCATATTTTTGTCTGGCCTTGTTCACCTACTGGCCGACATGCAG
>QLOU01004080.1:0-13486 GCA_003313715.1 Russula abietina | reverse complement strand
GGGGGGGGTCTGATGATGCCCTTATCTACATAATTGATCCAGGTTCAGGCCGTTCAGGGCGTAGATAGTACGGGCAAGGTTATAAAGAGCTGCGGATGGTTCATGGTTGCCATCTCGTTTCAGCAAGCATCCCACTGATCCCAGTAAATCCCCGTGCGTCCCCCACATTCCTCTCGTCCTCTCGGACAATTCCGCTAATTATTCCTCGTACAACCTAAAGTTCAATCTCATCATCTCTACTCTGTCCACCTGAAGTCCGTGCTCCACTAGTACTATTCCGTTGTGGAGGTCTCTCGGATATATTGACTGATGCAGCCCCCCAGCGTACTAGATGGCAAAAATCACCATCACGAATGACTCTAGGGAGCCCGTCAGGGTTTTCCTGCCAAGTAGTGTCAATGAATTGCTCCCGCCTGGACACAGTCTGACTAGTTCGGAAATCGGGAAATATATTGTCACGGTCGCACTTCTCCCGCCGCACCAGATTGCGGTGATCGAGCTCATGAACGGCACTATCACCTTCACCGTAGAGAACGACGTAAGTATTCTTTATCTTCCGGTTGGGTCCTAGCCTGTCGATCTGTCCACGTCCGTACTCATCGATCTTTTTCACAGTATAAATAGACGCTCCAGATTTGATTCCGTTCCGGACTTGTTCGTGTTCAGCTTAGTCTTTACCCTCAATCCTCAGAGCCAGGCTGACGGTGCCGGTTTATATGATGCATTTGTTCTCCGCCTCTGTCCTCTATATGCACTTGTATCTTGTGTGTTCCCTTTGTCGTATGTTTTGAACTGGACATCAACAAACCCTGTTTTTTTGCTCACAGAGAACGAACAATTGCGTGTAGTAAACAAACAATGGTTACATGTTGCAGACCCGCACGGAACTGCACAGTCACGTCTGAAGTCTGCACAGTGCTCCACCGATATGCATCCCTGTACACTGGAAACAAAAGATTTGGAACCCTATTGACGGCTTTGGCCCGACTCGAGAGTCGAGACAGACCAAAGCCGGAGCTCAGGCGCTCAGGCCTCAGGACGCAGCTTTTTGGTGGGTAATAAATTCGATTCTCTGTATTGTGTACAAAAACATAGTGTGCCCAGAAGGAGCTATGATCCTTCCCTTCCTTTCCCTTCTCACCTTGCGATCGCAACCCTCATCTCAAAGTGTATGCGACGAGTGACACTTGCAGATTACGGTAATGTCTCCTACTAAGAAGCCTGGTCGAAAAGTATAATTTCTTTCTTGGCTCAACAACTGTATGGATGTCTCTCCAGGTAAACTGGCCACGAACTTTTATTTCTTGGTATTCTCGGTTAACGCCGGTAACTGGAACAACTACGTGAGCGCTCAACTAACTTTCGATGGTTGTCTAAGTGCCGTTGCTTCGCCCAAATTTAATGGCACATACGATGAAGGCGCTGGGAGGGGGTGAACATTGAAGAGTACGATTGCGGTGGGAGGTAGGTGTCATTTGTGAAACCAGCAAACTGTTGGGATAATTGTCCGAGGAGAAATGTAGATTGGCTACCGGAATCGGTTGGGTCATGTGCCAGATGCTCGTGATTGTGATTGTGGCCTACTAGTACCAGTGCCAGTGGTACTAGACGACATCCTGCGCAATTGTTCAACTACGTTGTCGCGGTCTTGACGATCCTTCTCCTGTTCTATCCGCCGCCGAATATGGTAAGAAAGCGACTCCTCGAAAGTATCCGTATGGACGGAAACCCGGCTGTTCGTGTTCATGAGAACCATGAGAGTGTCTTTGAAAGAGACCGCTAGTACGTTCGGCAGGTCATCCCTTTGGCATGAGAGGACGCCGTCTACAAACGCGTCAGCGTTCATGCTGTTCACCCTCGCACGGTTATTGTGTTCGGTATATATCGTGTTTGACGGCTTGTTCATCACCTCCTGTAACCATGACAGCTCCCCCTCTCCGAGCTGATTCTGGCGCAGAAGCTGTCTCGCGAACAATGCGCAAATAGAGCGTGCTGTGACGCGGATGGCAGGGTCCCTGTCGGCCCATAATGGTCGCATGAGAGCGATGTTTGCAAAGTGTAATCGCATTTCGTTCAATAGGCGTGAACGCTGTGAAGGTGGCGAAGCACTGGCAATCGACGCCTTGGCAATATGGTGGACAGCATTCAAGCATACCAAGAGACGGCGCCGGCGCGTATTCTCGTCGAGTCCACTGGAAGCCGTGCCTGGGGTACAACTGCGAAAGAGGGTGGAGAGGTGATGTCGAAAAGTATCATTTCCTTCTTGGCTCAACAACTGTATGATTGTCTCCCCAGGTAAGCTGGCCACGAACTTTTGGATCTTGCTGTTCTCGGTTAACGCCGGCAACTGGAACAACCACGTGAGCGCCTCGACGTCTATATGATCCTGAGATGTCTCTTCGGCATACTCGATTACGGTTCCTCGAAAGCCGTGCTCGAGGCGGTCCGAATGCTTCTCGGAAAACTTTTCGATGGTTTGCAACCACCGAGTGAGTATACGTTGTCTGAGTGTCGTTACTTCGCCCAAGTTTAATGGCACAAGGACGTTATGGAGTTGCCTCACGATAAATTGAAGGAATCCTGCGACATTGGAGAGGGAAGTATGCCATAGATACCACCATAGGCTTGACATTGGGGTGCGATACGGGCAGCTGTGATCGAGGCAAGGAAGAATGGTCAAGGCGAAGTATGCCAGTGCAAAGAACCCGACAGCGATCAAAATAACGACGGCCACCGTCTTGTGGATCGTGAAAAAGAAGACCACCAGGCCGATGAAAAATAGGAACACAGAAAGGTGGAGGAGTGTGGGAGCCGTTTCCACTGCGAGATACATGTGGTATTTCTTCATGCCGAAAAACAGAACGGAACGGACGCGTGCGCGCTCCTTTGGAATGCTTGGAGTTTGAGGTAGATCGATAAAAATGCGCGCCCATTGTAGCATCAACGTCGCGAACAGGGCAGATGTAGTGCTGAGCAAAAAGCTCAGTAGCCACAATATGTTTACGCATATGATGGAGGCGCTGGGAGGGGTTGAAGAGTACGATTGCGGTGGGACATAGGTGCCATTTGCGAAACCGGCAAACTGCTGGGATAATTGCCCGAGGAGAAATGCAGACTCGGATTGGCTACTGGAATCGGGCGATAAGAGTTTGTAGCTTTCGATGATGAAGGATGCGACTATTGCGGAGAAAAGACCGGTCTCCCGGATCGTCACTATGATGGACACTGGGACTAGTAGACGAAGACTTACGAAGACAAGGACACCATTCGCGTCGTCTTTCCAGCCGTTGGTTAACCTTCTGTCGTAATCATCCACGTTCTTCAGATATTCGGACCACATCTCATTCACCATATCCTCGTGGACTATGACCAGAGTCATTACGTGGCCTAACTTTCTGTCTTCAGACGTACCATCAATACTTTCATCATGCGTGGAGGGCCCCTGGGCGTATTGAGATATTTCCATTCCGTTGACGTAGGTAAGTTGCTTGAGGAGGGAAGAAGAGGGAAAGAGTAAGATGAACGCAACCAGGCGTGCATCGATGCCGCGTCCACGTTCCATCATGATTGGCCTCGAGGCACTGGCACGCGTGTTCAGTACATGAGTACTAGTGAGATTCTCCCGTAAAACTTCTCACGAAAGTGCCTGTCACTCCTTTTCCAAATCAACCGCGCCAACCCAAAAAGTAGCATTATTCCCTAGCAATCCTGCATCACAATATAACCACGGTCCCGCAGGAAAGTTCCTTTCTGATGGCCCACAACAAATCACAGATGTGATATGTAAAGAGTCCATGCGCTGCCTGCTGGCGTCGCAAGCGCTGGGGGATGCTAAAGATGGAAGACATTTCAAGAGGCCGAAACCTCAAGAGGGAAGGGAGAAAATGAAGGTTGACCGAATGGATGAGCCGACTTCGTGGTCGCGCCACAAAAGCAACGCGATGTTCGACAACATCGGCAAAGAGAAACAGGCGTACGACTTCCTGGCTCTTGGAACCATCCAATCTGGGCTGCGTATCATATTCACATGGACAATCAGGTCGGTCATGGGGCAAAAATTGTTAAAGGATTGTGAAAAGGAAACCAACAAATGGCAAAGGTTAGAACATTTTCTGCGGCCCAATGATTCGTGTCGAAAGCGTTTCGAGTTCATAACTGCGTAGAGTCGTACAACATTTTCCATGTGGATTTTTCGAGTTTCAGTGAGTGTGATAGCGCGTTATTGTGGTATCACATCGTTCGTGAAATGAGAGACCCATACCGTCCGCCTTTTCCCATCAACTCGAGATAGTGGATATTCGTGGATCCGGCGTGGGACTAGTGAAAACCCCTTCAAAAATTCTGCGTAGTTTTCCAACTACCTCGCGGAGACGATTGTCCTGCTCGTCTGCCCGTTCGATGAAAGCGGTGATCCCTCCTTCAGCCACGGACCTTTGGAAAGCAGTATCGGTTCCGTTATTTGCAAGGATTGTCAGCGTTGACATGAAGGATCTGGCTTGTCCGGTGGAGAGGTCGTCGATCTGACGTGAAAGGACGCCATAAATGAAGGCGTCAAGGTTCATGGAATCGACAGTGGTGTGATTGGCGAGCGCGTTGAATATCGCCCGTGACGGCTTTCCCATCACATTCTGTAGCCATGCTAGCTCCCACCCTTCGAGATGACGTTTGCGTAGAAGGTGTCTTGCGAGCAATGCACAAATGGAACGAGAGATGATGCGGACAGAAGGATCGGCGTCGGCCCAGAGTGATCGCATAAGACGAATATTTGCAAAGCTAGTCCGCAGGTCACTTAGGACGAATTCGGGTGGAAAAACGCCATAAGGGAGGGTGGAGGCCTTCGCAATATGGTGGATGGCATTTAAGCATACCAGGAGACGGCGCCTACGCATATCTTCGTCGAGCCAGACTGTATCTGGAGTACAACTTCGTAAGAGGCTGAGGAGGTGGTCACGAAAAACGATCCTCCCCGATTCGATGGGGCCGCTCATGAGCTGGACGATTGTACCTCCTGGGATGTTGGTTACGAATTCCTGAATCTTGCTATTTTCGGCCAAACCGGCCCGCCCCAAAAGCCATGTAAGCGCCTTGAGATCCACCATGACAGGCGCGTCTAGGGCTCCCTGCACAATGCTCCCGCGGAAACCGTCCAAGAGATTCTGCTGGTATTTCTTGGCAAAACTGTCGACGGTTTGAAAGCACCGGGTGAGTATGCGTTGTCTAAAAGATGCGACGTCGCCCAAATTATATGGCACAAGGCAGCAATGGAGCAGCCTTAGGAGCCAACGGAGGAAAAGTGTCACAGAGGAGAGGGAAGTTTGCCAGGTGTACCACAAAACGCTGGACATCGGAGTGCGATATGGGCAGCGGTAGTCGATGCAAGGCAGGATGGTCCACACGAGGTACACCACTGCAAACGCACCGACGGAAATTGAAAGCACGATTGCAATCGTTTTGTAAACAACGATGAAGAATACGATCAGACCAGCGAAAAAAAGGAGTATGGAGAAGTGGAGGAGCATCGGAGTCAACTCCATTGCACTGATGATGCCATACTTGTTGGCGCCGAAGAATAGAAATGAACGGACACGTGCTTGCTCACTTGCTGACCTTGGGATGTGAGGTAGTTGGAGGTATCTGCGCGCCCATTGCTGGTTCAAGGTCGCAAAAAGACCGGACATGATGCTAAACACAAGGCTCAGCATCCACAGTGCATTGACCCAGACGATGGTGACAGCAGGAGGATGGGGAGAATAGTCCTGCAGAGGGACGAATGGGTTATCCGATGGGTCCGAGTCCGCGAAACTAGCGAGTTGTTGCGAGATCTGGCGAAGATAAAACGCGTTCCGGTCGCTGGGATCGGGGGACAACCTTTTATAGCCTTCTATGAAAAAGAAGGCAACGATCGCAGAGAATAGACCAGTCTTTCAACGTTATCGGTATGATATCCGCACTAGACCAGTAGACTAGGAAGGACTTACAAACACAAGGAAGCCTTTTGCATCCTCCCTCCAGCCGTCGGTCATAAATTTGTCGTACTCTATGGCTTCCTTCATATATGTAGACCACATTGTGTTTGCCGAATCCTCCTGAACTGTATTGGAAGGGGTTGTAAGGAAGTGTAGTATGGTCCGTTTCTCGACACATTACCTTCGCCACCAGTAGGCATCCCGTGTAGAGATCGGGCCCTGTGTTGAGAAGACTCGGCCATTCCGTTCTAAGTTGGCCAGTTCCCTGTATGGAGTAAAAAGGGACGAGGTCAGGAAAGACGGGTACTAGTACTGCTTGTGCAGTCGGTTAAATACCTTCGTTGGCCATTACCTACGATGAACGAGGGCCCATTATGGCGGGAGCGATAAGGCAAGAACACTGAAATATCCCGAAATGAACTAGGAAAACTTTGGACTAGAGTTCACATACAATGATTTCAGCGTTACGCATTTGGAGTAAATAGTAAAGATGAAACGACGCACAAATGCAAAAATGGATACAAACCCTACCCGGCATTTCCCGGTCAACCCTACTAACGACATCAGTCAGCTGAGGATAGGATTACGCCCCGTCATGATCCAGAAACACATAAAACTACAATAAAGTGGTGGAGTCTTTTATCTGCCACTTATCAATCTCTAGAATACGGCCCAGTCTTTCGGCGACACTGTCGGTGCCAGTGGTGCGTCTGCAACCGAAATTTGCCGAATGCAGGGTGCACCGCAACCATTCACATGAATAGTGGCTAACCGTTGAAGCTCCAGAAAAACGATGGGTGGGTCGTAGGACAGCCAGTAAAATTGTCTATGAATACGGCATGACTTGATCATGAACCATCAATGTATCGATACCCGTGTATCCTACGAGGTGATGGAAGCGTGGTCCTCGCCATGTGTTGTGAAAGCTTGAGGCCTGAGGACTGGATCAACTTGCCAACTCCGTTCTTATCTCCACAAGACCAAGTTTTCTTCCCATCGATGACTAGTGCCAGGAAGTGGAGCTCAACCATACCCCCCATAGGAGCGATCGGGATCGGGATTTCTGCGTTCTAACCTCAGCCAACATGTGCGTCATCCCTCACACTCGCAGACCTCGCGCCCCCTGCAATGCTTCAGAAGACGCTCTTCGCAACCCCCATGTTGGCGCCTATACCCCCATTTATTCTTCCCCGCGCGCAACCTTCACTGGTCGCGATTTCCTTCATTTTCACACATGGATGTGCTCCACTTCATGTCTCACTTGATTCGTTAGTATATAGCGTGCGTTGGAAATAATTAGTGTGTCTCTATGCCCATTCCCTTGCGTGTCCGTGTGCCTCCGTCATGAAGCAAGGCCTCCTCCGGCTCTGCTCCTCCCTGACCTTTGCCCCATTCTTCCGCTTCCGCTCCGACTTGGCGTGCGCGCTACCGCCTCCTCCTTTCGCGTCTTCACCATGAGATACCACCTGAAATTACGAGGTACGCCCAAAAAGGCGAGGAACATATTACCCTAGCCTATGGAGCTTTCTCAGCGTCGCACCTCCGAGTAGGATGGGTACAGGGCTCTTCTCGGAGATTAAACCACTGACAGAATGCTAGTGCAGACGAGGCTATTATCGATGTGATCAGAGCACGATGGACGGTATGCCTTGACTGCAGAAGCCCGCTGTGATGATCATGTCCGATCAACGGCTTGTAGTCAAAGCTTCCCGTGTCGATCGAATACACGCGAGCCTTTCAGCGAGTCCAAAAGGTTTGAAGTCCGGCATTTTTAATAGCTTGAACCCCGTTCAAGTTATGCGGACGATAACACGGGGGCGGCACCAGATGGGGAAGCCGCTACTGTAGGTGATTAGAGCTATGGATTCTGGGATCGGAGGCATACGGGGAGAACCTATAACACGCCGCCTCTCCACCGTAATACCGACAGTGACCTGCTTGATTTCACGTGCGCCCGGGCTGTTCCGATCATTCCGAACAGGTTCCGGGGTTGCCTCAAGCCTGGTTTAGCCAGTAATAAAGTAGTATTACCGAAGCCCTACTAGTAGCGTAGTTGACTAGCGCTGATTTATAGCGGCAAGGCTAGTCTTGGTCAATTTTCATTCGACCGCGCACTCTTTTTAGGCTTTTTTAACTTTAACTTACGCCTCAAAACGGATGTCGAGTTTACTGCATAACACGGGATCACGCCGACTGCACGTACGGTTGATGAGTGGATCAGTAGTTAGAGCTAAAAAGCCAGTTGGACCCGATAGTCACTCATGGTCAACGAAGAAGTGCCTCAAAGGCCGTCTAACATACATTAGTTTCTCCCTTACTTGATATAATCTACCACAGTGGAGAGCGCAACTTACAGGAACGCGCGAAGAAACTGACGGCACAAATCCCGGGCCGACTGTGATCGCGCTGCTTTTGTGACGAAGGTCCCCACCATCTCCGTCTCAGGCTCTCAGGCTACCAATTACTATCGACATTATCATACTACCAGGGGGCCGTTGTGTACTAAGCCCTCTCACCCTTCTCTACCACCTTTGAAACGACCAAGCGCCACGTTTCCGCGGAGGGGCATTTGGCAACTCGGAAGTGAAATTGATCCACCAGCATGCCATCAAGCATAATCTCAGAGTTGTTCGCCTCCACATTCATCATTTTTGTCTTTCCTCGAGTCGTGATCCACGCCGGCATCCACCTGCCTTTGAGGGATATTTGCCTCGTGGCATACACAAGGGCATGCATGCCACAGCCTCGCCGCCGACACATGCCCCTCCAAAAGGTGCTTAATATTTTCCAGGTGTTTCGACCCCCAACGTCGTATCATTTCTGCAGACCACTTATCGTCTCGTCCTCATGAGCGGATACCCCCACGTTTCTGGAGAGAACTCCATTCCATTCCCGCACGCGCCTTCCATCAGCGGCCAGGCTCTCAGCCTTACCCCCACCGACATTGAGAGCATTGGCTATTCTTATTCTCAGGCATATGCCAATCTCTCTCACGATCCCGGTGCGACTTATCACGCACGATTGTCCCGCACTCCTGCGGGGTCCATTCGGAGTACTCGCGGCCGTCCTGCGCCAGAGCAACTCAGCCCCGTCGTTGAGGAGAACGAAGAACGAAGGCGCCCGCGAGGCACCTCCCCTCCCTCCCACCTTTCCTTAATACCAGTACCCGAGCCTTCCGTATTCCCAGAGGACATTACAGAAGTGATCATGTCTTTGCTTCCTCGAATAGAGGCACGATTAGAGGCCCAGGCTACAGCAAAGTCGGCATCTAGAAGACGGCGAGCTACTTTCTCTTTTTTTCGAGGCGCTACTTTCGGATCACCCCACAGTCCCAGTGCGGACAGGGGATCGGCACGGCGAGCCGACAAGCAGTCGCAACCCCTCTGCCGCATCACACCAAGCATCACACAGATCGCAGTCGTTGTTGAAAAATCCACAACGTTTTCTATATCGGAGAAACAATGGCTTACATGATACGCCATCCATTGTTGGCGACGACTCACAAAGTTTAAAGTCAAGTTCAAGTTTGGACACGCCTATCAACGACAACAATGAGAGAGACGGCTTACGTGATTCATTGTCGTTTCTCTCGCACATTTGGGGTTCAAATTCAAGTTTGGACACGATTAGGCCGATCAAACATGAAGATGAAAATCCACAACTTCGTCCATATCCGTCTGCTACTACCCTACAGAGTAACGGAAGCCAATACAATGCTTCATTCGTGACCTCCCCCAGTTATGATGATTCAGTCATCGAGGTTCTGAGCGATATCGCGGAGGTATGTCTTCCTTGGCATGATTGTTCGCTATAATTGACTAATTGTACTTACAGTAGAGGACTTAAAAGATATGTCACGAGGGCCTCTTCGCCGAGGATACTACAAGCATTACCCATGATAACAACCCTTCCGCTCGTTGAAAAATGTAAGGATTGTGCCGGAGGCACTGCATGCTCAACTCGAACCGAAGCAGAACAACCATGTTAGAGTGCCCGCCAGCTACAGGTCCAACTGTATAGTTTTCCCACCCTTACGGATGGGAACGAGACTAGCATTAGCATTAATATTGTTTTATCTTTTGGTCAACTATGCGATTTACTGGCATGCATCGGCGCGGCTACACGAGACGAGCACAGCCAGCCATATAGTCATAGCCACATGAGAGAACCGTGGCGGGTCACGCCGCGCAACTTGAAAGCTTGAAGCTTGAACACTGACGTTACTTTTTATGACAAGTTTCATGTTTCCACCACCACTCGTACTACTATGGGACCGTTGCCGTCTCCCGTCGCTAGTACTCATAGTACTCATCCCGCGCGGCCCGTTAACCTCGTCATCCCTCCTCGACCTCCTTTGAAACGACCGAGCGCTTCCAAGTCCACCTCACTCTTTTCATCTCCCAGTGACACACCACGCTCAAACGCCTCGATACCACGGCCACCGGAAAGTCCCCCTATATTACCGCTAACGCCTCCTCCAACACGGGCATCAGCAAAGTCGGCATCCAGTCATATAAACACGCTGTTTCCAAGTGATCCGCGGGCACCTCCTCCTGCGTCAGTATCTACGCGAAATCAGCCCAAAGATCTCATCAGAGAAACTTCGATAAGCCGCATCAATTCGACATGTCGTCTTTCTTTCTCGCCAACTTAGATTGACTGCTGACTCCCTGTCTTTCGTTTTCGGTATCACCTATAGCACAGCAGCCATCAGCATCGGCGTTGTCAAGTGGTAGATGGCTAGAAGATAGGCCGCCGCCGCCTGGACTACGAGCCGAACCACGCCTGGAAAGAACCCAAAGAAGTAAGGGTTGGTCGATGAAAAATCCACAACGTTTTCTAATTAGGAGAAACAATGACTTACCTAACGCAAGACCTTTTCTCGATGATGACTTGCTCCTTGACTCGCTCGGTGAAGCCGATAAAGACTCTCTCGGTGAAACCGGTGAAGGCTCGCTCTTGGACTCGCACATCCCGGGTTCAAGTTCAAGTTTGGACACGAACTGGCCTCCTATCAACCATGAGAATAGCCATGAAAATAGTCCATATCGTAGAGACGGCTTACATGATTCATTATCCTTACTCTCGCACATCTGGGGTTCAAACTCAAGTTTGGAGACGATTAGGCCAATCAACCATGAAAATCCACAACTTCTTCCATATCCATCTTCTACTACTCTACAGAGTAACGGAAGCGTATACAACGCCTCATTCATGACCTCCCCCAGCTATGACTCACTCCCCGAGGTTCTGAACGATATCGTGGGGGTATGTCTTCCTGGGCATGATTTTCGCTCTAGTAGTACTGCGCCAAGTAAGAATCGCTTCGACTGCAAGACTTCCATTCCAGGTGAGTGATGATTGAAGGGACCAAATAATCCAATGACCGTCTTAAAGAGCAACCAAATGTCTCCTCAAATCCTTCAACGATGAAGCAAATAAAGAAGCTACAAGTGTCCCGGGGTAAAACCATTCGATCTTCCATTGAGTAGGTTGTCTGCCTCCCGATTCTGATTTCATTTATCTGTTTGTTTCCCAGAGTCGGACGAAACGGTGGGTATACTATCTACCCCGCGGACAAGCCAATTCAGGTAGATTGATTTTTCCTCAGGATACTGGCGTAACCTTTGGTCGAAAGTCGACTTTATCGATAAACCCCTGAAGAGCTGTGTGGACGTCATTCACACTGGTACCGTCAATATATGGAACCTGAATGACACGAACAGAGTTAGCTCATCATTTTCCTGGTTTTTCGGCTTCTCATCGAAAATCAGTATTCGTCAGGCGACCGATTCAAGATAAGCATGTCCCACGTCGTCAAAGACCTCGCTGTGCCAGCTCGCGATGCATCGTGGGGGTGAGTTACCAATAAGTGGATATATCTATGCATAGTTGAATTGACCTGCCAATAGTCCTGACCGAATTATATCCGGAGACAATTTTGCGAATTGGGTTTACGCCGCGTATGAAGGCAGGTGAGCGTACACCTTGAAGGAATTGTCACGGCCCAGTCAATCTCGTGTTTGTTAGGCAGGAGATCGTTCGATGCTTGATGGGTTACATTGTAGACCTCCACGTGATTCTAGACGATATCACGAAGACAGCCATTTGTGATGTGACGGACAATGATGCTCTGGACGTTATCAATGAGCATGTCAAATCTGGCCGCAGGGATAGTATCCATCGTGACATCCGTAACTTTGTTACAGAGACATATCCGAGCAGATTTGCTAACCCGCAAAAAGACCTATTCTTGGAGAAGATTGTCGACTTGATTAAGCAGTACTGTGACCTCCCCCCTGGGTATATATAACTTGTGTCGGGTTATCGAGCTTTTTATTTAGATGTAAATGCAGCTATTTTATCGATGTATTGTAATACAGATCTAAGAAAAGCGATTGTCTGGCACTACTCAAAGAAAGAGGCGGCGCAGAGAGTTTAAACATAGAAGGGGAACCAGCGGCGACTCAGACGTGGTAAAAGTAGAATCGTAGTTATCGGAAAGGGATTGGGACTAGCATCTGTCCTTCAGTCCTTGTTATAACGCCCTATTCCTTGGGCCCTGGCGGATTCATGGGCGGAAACTCTACGACCTGGCCTATGCTAATGATTCTAATCGAAAAGGGTCAACATATTTGGAGTGCAATACATGGAAAGTAAGTATTTCTGCCAACGGGGGGCTCCTTGGACCGTTACCACCAGCATGGGCGGTTTTCCCACGCAGGGCAAGGATAGTTCCGCACCCGCCCCCACCACCAGAACACATAGAACCCAGAATTTAGAACCCAGAACCAGAACCTACGTGAGCTAAGAACCCAGTGACCATAAACATGATACAATGTCGTTAAACAGTAAAACAGAACAACACACGAGTTACCATCTGTACCCATTGGGCCATGTATACAAGACCAGTAAACACACGAGCCCCTCATTCCAAACGAGCAAAACCTTCCAAAACCAACAGAGAAAGGCCCAATCACGATAAAAGATAGTCATACAGAAGTGCCAAGCTGCGACTCATCCTCTTGCTCAGCCACGTCAACATGTCAACGTTCCCCAACGCAACGCAACGCACTTACATAATCACAATGGTAACCGCGAGAACAACCGAGATGAGACAGCTGGGCAACAGCCGAGAAACGTACACATGCAAAACAGACAGCACGCAAACCAGGAAATCAGTAACAGATGGACAAAAGCAATTAATGACAGTCTCACAACAGACAGGATAAGATTAAAAGAGATAAAGTCTTCACCCAACTAGTCAACGCAACATAGAAAAACGCCCTACAGCAACAGGGAATCCCGCATCAAAACTGGATGCAAAGACGTGAGGTTTTTAGTGGGTAGGAGATCCGGAGACCCCAAGTACCGAGGGCCACGACTGAGTCCCACACTGCCCGAACATCAGGGGCGTGCATAAACGCATTTTTCACCCTCACCCCGGGTCAGGCCGTGCCTGATGCTGGCTATAGCGCGTTAGATAAGGCTGATATGACTTCGCTCATTATCTAACAAAT
>QLOU01004077.1:0-10405 GCA_003313715.1 Russula abietina | reverse complement strand
CACAAGAACGGGGTATAGATGACGTGGGGGAACATGATCACCCTTTTAAACACACAATCAACCTTGAGCTCATCCCGTTTGGAAGACCAGACTCCGTCAAGCTCCCCGAAGACTTGCGGGTCACTCATGAACTTCAGGACAACTATGGACGGGATCCCGCGTACGCCAAGGCCATACTGCTCAGGGACCCATCACGCCCCGCATTCCCACCCAGCCTTTGGGAAAATATCCTAGCCAACTCATTTGTCGACTTCAACCAGATCTTCAGCCACCTCTTTCATCCTGTTGACCGCCAGATTAGATTACCCGAAGATTGGGTTTACGCATGGGACAGGTACGAAAAGGCGGTCCTATTTGCCTTCCCCCACAGGGGACTTGAGCTCCAGCAGTACAAGAATCACATCCAGCAACTCTTTCTCGCGATGCCCAAATACCCCAATGACATCCTGCAATACGATCATCGGGTCAGAACAAGAGTTGCCGATTCGGGTTGTCTCAGGCTCTGCGACTTTTCTGAGTTCAGTTCCGATTGCGTATGGTTTGTTATAAGCGGGGCGAACGATCATGAATGAATCCGGACCGGGATACTGACATGGCAGTCCCTTGCTTGTTGGCGGCTTACTTTGAAGGAGTTTGTTCAGTTTTAATCAAATCCACCTAGTATTCTATTCTATCATACCTGTCTTCAAGTGCCAGAGGAATGTCCAGTGTGCTAGAATAGACTCAACGCTGGACACCACGGTACACCCTGGTCGCCCGATTTCACCGTGTGCGACGTTTATAATCTAGTTGAACTGGGGATTCATACTCGCAACGCAAGTTAGCATCCATTATAGAGTGATTTATGTATCGTTCAGGAACAGAAATGTCGAGGTTGAGGGGGCGATTCCTCACACTTGCGCTTGTAGACACCTTACTGACAAAACGTACGCTCTATGAGTGTCGAATGTCGAGACCTTTGGGACTAAGGTCATCGCGATTGATGCCGACTCATTCTGAGTTCAGAACCCGTTCACCCGAACATAATGTTCGTGGTGGCGGCGAAACAATACCGTGACATGTACTCAGTGAGGTATTTCTGGCCTACTCGGCCGAGCAGCCCAATACACTCGAGAGCAACTCAGACGCCGTGGGAACATTGCTCTTCGCGCCACGCTCATGGCCAAAAATGTTTTCGGCCACTGGCATATACAGGACAGGCCTCCCCGTCACGGTACTCCCATGAGTCTCGCACCCGACTGGTCTGTGTCACGGTCTTGGCAACAAAAATTAATTTTCTACGATGAAGTTTGGTTTGATTGGTTGATGAGCGCCGAGCTGAGCCGGAACGTTCCACAGTAGACGAGTGTCCATCATTCGAGTCCTGGAGTCCTGGGTTACCCTGGCACCGGCTGGGTATCACTATATATAATCATCACCTCAGTGCCAGGCCCAATCCACGGCTGCTTCTGCACTCACTGCTCAGTGACAATTCTTGTGAATTCGACGCAACACGTTACATGTTACTCTGGACACGACTAGCATAGCGTCGGCCACGAACCGACAGCGCTCGCTTGTACACCCATCTTCTTTCTCGATAGCCCGTATTCGCTTCACGAGCCGAATAGCCTCCCGTTCGTCAATCACACCACGACTCGGACCGAAGGCATTTGTATACCAGAGGACCATTCACGGCATGGTTGTCAGTCTGAGTAGTCGTCAGACCAACACTTATTGACTCCACCAACTGTGACTATCGCCGCGTCCGGAGTCGAGAGATTCTGATAACACCCGTGTGCTCTTTTGAGTTTTGGCTGGCATTCTGGACCCTTTTTCAGTTGGCGATTCGATGAATGATTACATCGGCATGTGCAGTATCACCGTTGATATCGCATGTGATAATCCTTGGGCTTACGACTTGAATTAAGCGACATCCAATGGCGACAAAAATGGCAAGGATCAATCACCTCTACCATTCAATTCCATGCGAACGCCGTCCGACATGATAATGCGCGCACTGGCAGCGACTCACATCTGAAATGGACTCGGACTTTACATTGACCAGCAAGGAAGCTTGTCGCACAAAATGAACGTGATTCTGTAAAAAAAAGATAAAGGGGTGCTTAGCAGAAGACGATGATACAACATCGTGCCCTACTTTTCACTGGCATTTTGATACTTTGTTCCAACAGTCATGCGTCTCACTATCCTCGCTCTCTTCATAACGCTTCCTGCGGTAGCATATGCAGCAGTATGCCCCCAACAGAGCTCGCTAGAGTTCAAAGGCAAATGCTCGCCGCTCGGCGAGTCGTGCCAGGATCGTGGTTGCTGTAATTACTTGCAGTGCAAAGAGGTTCCTTACTTTGGCAAGGTATGCCTTGTCCCATTTGCTCTGATTCACGTTGGGGTACTGAGCTTTATGTAGACATGCCAAATTGCGTAACACTCCGAACTCGATCTGAGTGGGAAAGTGGGGTGGATGGGTTCGAGTCACGGATGTGCCAACGTGCAGGGTTTTTAGGAGTCTCGCGCTCGCTGTACAGTACTCATATCCCGGACAAGTGGTCGTGGTGTCATATGTTCGCACTGTCTCCTTCATATCAGTGAATTGCTGATCCGTTGAGAAGGGATAAGAGACTCTTACCTGCCAATCACTCAACTACCTCTTCATAGCCCCGATAAACGTACGATGCAAAGATATGAGATCAAATGTTTTGAAAAAATCGAACAGTTTTCTGGCCGTGAGCGTGAGCAAATGTGAGAGTTGCGTAGAAATGACATTGATATGATCGTTGTTGCAGGCAGGTGGATGAGGACTCCAGGTTATTGATGTCCAATAAATCGGCCTTTAGCTTTTAAATAAAAATAGTCCACTTGTGTGAAGGACTCTCCTTCCTCGACCATTAATGTATAGTTCTCGAAAATACCGTAACTTGGATGGCCTAGTCGATAGTTAGGCTAAGGCCAAATGACCTACATCGTCATGATGCCCTTTGAAGAATGCCTGCCAAACACAGTATCGAGCTAAAAGGTTTTTTTAAATGAACAATGATGAGAACTTATAAGCTTATGCACTCAATGGCAAAAGGAAAGGGTAGAGAGGTAACTCTTATTGCCTGAGTCCAGCGACTGTCTGCGCCTCCTGCTCGCTTAACTTCCACGTGATCCCAGAACCATTGTAAAACTCGTCCACGTCCTCCTCCTAGCTCGCCATCAGAATTCGCAAATACAACGAAGAGGACGAAGACCAGAAACACAAACGCACCTGATCCAGGTTGAGCAGCGTAGCAATCTGCTGAAGTCGCACAAACTTTTCGCGCACGTCGCCGAAGGCAGTTTGCGAGGAAAGAAAGGTCGTGATCGCTCGTAGATCGCGATCGAAACGGACGGCACCAAGCTGCGAAGAGAGCGATAAAGGGATGTTAAATTTTTTCTTTAAAAAGGGTCTTGCGCGAAGAGTGAAAGGAACGGGCGTCGAACCTCGTTGTACTTCTGGCTGAGAACCAGCTTTTCCCATGGTCGGATCAGCACGTCCAGTGCAAGCCCGAAAAACAGGCGATAGTTATTCTCCGTAAGCGTGTCCTGAGCGTCATTCGTATGAGATCTACAGCGTTTTATATGTTTCAATCACACCGCACCGTACCTTGTAACCTTCCGCCAGACCCTCCCAAGCTCTGATAAATCGTTTTCGCACTACATCTTGATACTCAGCGGCGGCATAGGCGTCCTCATCGAGGACGTAGGATACATCCTTGTACACGTCAGCCAGCAACGTGCGGAGCTTTGGCCGCAAAAGCTGATTAAACAGCTGCTCGACGCCCACACGCAGGGTTGATTGAAATTTTGGTACGATGCTCGACAACGACGAGATGCTCGTGCGCGCAGCCTCGACTTCTTCTGCCGGGAACGTTTGGGGTATCACGGGCGAGGAAAGCAAGTCTTTTATGAGGCGTTCCATGTGCGATGCGGATACGTCCAGATCGTTCAGCAGTATCTACGTCCTGGTATATGCGACTGAGAGCATGACGAGAATAAGGGTGACTACGCACGATGAAAGTGGCACGACTCTCACGTTCGACTTTTTCTCCTCGTCCAACGCCCGCATTGCGATATACATCGTCCATCTTGCGTCGAATTGTACCCGCATAATCATTCTCGATCACGCTACGCAGCGCCGCGGCCGTCCGCTCGACGACTCTAGGCGCACCCGTGGAAAGAAGTCGCGTGAGGACAACCTTTAAAATGTAGAATGCGTCATCAGGCGTCGTTGTTGTTGCTGGTGATGTAGTCATATCTGGGGTCGAAAGGCGGTGAGCCTACAAAACGACGTCAGCAACATCCAATGTAATATGCAACAAAGACAGGACTTTGTCTACGGCGCTCCGAGTGTACCAGACTTCCAAGGGAGTATAATACGTGGTTAAGAGGTCATCGAAGAGCTTATTGGATGTGGACGACTCTACAGCTTTTAGTTCCTGGGGCTGTTCGTGTGGGGTGCTGTCCAGTATTTGCTTGAATTTGGGGGTCGCTGGTCTGGACAGCTCATCATTCGATGCGGGCGGGCGACCGTTTTCGTCATCATCGTCACCACCATTCTACCGATACGATAAGAGATCCATTCGCCACACAAAAGAGATTACTCACCTTTAAACGATCAACCAAGAAACGCTTGAAAAGGTTCCACCGGCCTGCCATTCCTGCAGACTCGGAAATGACCTTGTCGATGTCCCGTGGGTTCACGTCCTCTTCGGAAAGAGGCGGCTGCGTAGGCCGCCGTCCAACCGTTGGTGAAGGTGCGGCCGATGAAAAATTCGCGTTTCCTACATCTGCAAGCTATACAGCTGTTCAACCCGACACAATTGGCGCGTCGGCGCCGTCCATACCTTACGCTTCATTGCTCGCTCTTCCTCCCACCCCTCGATGAGGCCTTTGCAGACGCGGTCACATTCCCGTAAAAGTCGCGCGATAACACTGGCCATCTTCCCAGTGCCGTAGTAGCTCTCGACTACGGGTTGGTGCTGATCAACGATTACGGCGATGCTCTCAAAAAGCGCGGTCAAAGCGGTAATGTAGTACAATGGGGAGGAGGCTGTAATGATTAGTCGTTGAGACGCGAACCTACCGGTAACAAAAAGTTTGGAGAGTACGTACTTTGCGCAGACGCGGGGGGTCGTACCTTCACTAAGTCGACGATAAAGGATGCATAGGCCTCTAAACCTTCGGTTTCCCAGCCAATCACAGGGAAGAGCTTGAAAAACCGCGTCGTAGCCACCGCGTCCCGAGCCTTGGTCGCCTCGGTGAACTGACGCATGAAAACCTGAAGGAGACGCGTCCGCGCATCCTGCAGTGTCTGCGCGGGAGGCAACGGATTCTCCGAAGAAGGCTATCAATCGGAAATGTCAGTGCAAGGAGAGGAAGACCAAGGAAAAGGAGTGATGGGATGAACGAAACAATAAAGACTCACCACGGCGATCTCTGCAAAAGCGCCGTTGATCACGCCCTCGGGAAGGGCCATGGCCCGAGCACAATGTCGTGTCGCCGATTCCCAATCTTGTGCGTCGATTGACGAATGAAGAGAGGTCAATGATGACTAGCACATGTGGAAAGCGCATGAGCACATGTTTCTAGCGGCGGAAAAAATAGAAAGCAGGTTAAAACGACGAACCTTGAGCTCCATGACCTGCTGGACGCGATCGCTCGACTCGCGCACTCTGCGCATTTCCTCGTCTAGTGTGCGCACACGTCCACCCACGCGTTCGGCCGTGCGCGCCGTAACGGAGACTTTGCGCGAGAGCGCGGACGCTTCCGTATGTAGTTCATCGATGCTTGGGAGGAGAGACTGGAGACGTGTGAGTGCGTTCTGAATCGGTTCTTGGTCGCTTAAGAGCGCGGAGAGTGAGTTGGATAGCTCGGTTTCTTCGGATTCGAGCGAGGAGAGCGCAGAGAGGACTTGGGGGAGTGTTGTTAGCGTTGAAGGAGACGGACGTGATCGTTGTTCTTGTTGTTGATCGGTGGGTGGTAATTCCGCGGTACCATTCATTTGCGCGATGGTATGCTGCTGCGAGCCTAATTGAGATGGCGATCGCAGCGGCAGTTATGTACCTGTCTGTTGTACATAAGACACGCATCCCTGAACATAAACCGACGAATTCACACTACAGACGGTCGCTGTTGACGCGTTGACGGGACGACGACGACCACATCGACCACCGATGCCAACTTGTCTTTCCCGGGCCGATAGTACCGCCAAGAGTCACTCTCACCAACAGATTTCCGTAGTCCATCATGTCTGGTTTCGACGATACACTCACAAATGTTGCACGGCCAAAGACATCTGCCATCATCACCGTACGCGTAATAAAGTCTTTTGAGTTTCGTACAGAGCGTAGCCTTGTCCTGCGCGACATTGATCTCGACACGACCACAGTGGGAAATCTCAAAGAGATAGCTCGCAATGGTCAGTCCACGAATTGTACGACCCTTCCTCTAACAAACTCTTCGGTCTCAATAGCGATCCAGACTCAACCAGGATGGAAACCCTACCGCTCTGCGCACTTTGGTCTGTCGATTACCCTCTGCCACTGGCACTCCTTGGGTTGGTACACTGATACTGCTCCCTGCCCTGTTTCTCTATAGATACCCTGAAGCTGTACACGCAAGCCCATGGAGCCAAGGTCTGGCCTTGGTAGTGTGACAGAGAACCACACGTGCACTGACTTTGTGTCTAGACAACTAACCTTATCATCAATCTCGACCACGACGAGTGGATTTTTTCTGACGACGGTAGATCATTGTCAGAGTGCGGCCTGGGTACGTCAGTCAGCCTGGGGGCATTCACTCCGCTGACACAAGTTGTGCCCTTCATCACAGAGAACGAAACCGAAGTTAGCTTCTTCAACAGAGACCTGTACGAGATTTTCAAGTTAAACCCCCAGGTACTTCCTTGTTCTCTTACCATCTTATGAGTGTTTTATATCTCTACTCAGACTCGATGGGAATGTTGAATTTCATACGATATTTTGAGCACATTATACGCCACCTCATCAAGTGGCAGATCACTGTATAATACTGTATAGCAGATCCAATAGCGCAAGAAATGGATCTATATAAGAGTACTACGGCCGGTCAGTTTCGATGACGGCGTAGGGTAATATGAGGCGGGAATGACAGGCAGACAATACATATTGAATGACAGCGATCAGAAGTCCCCAGACCGAAAAACATACATCACTGGTTCGCACACTGCACGCGGGGCTCTGCATCGTCCTCATCCATTGCTTCTTCCTGCATCGCCCGTTCTTGCCGCGGATCTACAACTGACATCTCTGCCTCTTCAACAAGAAAACCCCTCGGGTACTTGGGCAACGGCGTGCGTGGCGGAAGAACCTCTTCTAAAGCAGAAACCTTGCTGGGGTCGATGTGCTCTGGCCATTTAATGGAGAACTTGACAAAGAGGTCACCCATGTCATGGTGTCGCCGGGATGGCATTCCCTGCCCGTGTATAACCTTTAGGTCATCTGTGTCGTCGGCGGTGTCAAAACATATGATATGCGAGCAGTCGACTTGGCACATACCCTGCTTTACGATCTCGCCAGCTGCTATCGTCGCTACCAATACTCTATCATCCAAGTGCTTGATCGTGAATTTACCACCTCCGAGTGCGGTTAGGAGGTCAATTTCAACGTCGATTACAAGGTTGTTATCGTTGCGCTTGAAGCGTTCGTGAGGCTTCTCTTCGATAACAATAACAACATCGCCTGGAACGACTCCCGGAGCCTGATCACTTTCCCCAGAGAAGGTGATCGTTTCGCCACCCTTCATGCCCTTGTCGATGTGCACTTCAAGCATCTTCTTCTCCGAAATGGTCTTACGCGCGTTGCAAGCTTTGCACTTGTCACGGTGATTGATGATCTCGCCACTACCCGAGCACTCATCACATGGCTGTTGTAATTGTTGGATCATGGGACCCATCTGGCGTAGGGTGACGCGGACACCACGACCCTGGCAGGAACCGCAAGGCCGAACCGCACCCTCCTTCCCGCCTTTTCCATCGCACTTTGGACAGATAACGTTGCGTGTTAGGGCTAACTTGGTCGTCTTGCCTTTATAGAGATCCTCCAAGGACACATGCACCCGGTGGATAAGGTCCTTGCTTTTGCGTGGCCCTTGATTTCGCGAACCGCCAGGGCCACCAAAGAAACCACCACCACCGAATAATTGGCTGAATAGGTCCTGAATGGGAAGCGGCACCTGAGGCTTGCGGTCGCAGCACGTGTATCAAGGCTGCGTACCTGCGGGTCCATACCACCCATGCCACCCGACTCGTTTAGTCCCGCCTCTCCTCGCGTATCATAGATACTACGTTTTTGTGGATCGGATAGGACTTCGTATCTGCAGACACATCAACAAAGGATCCAAGACTTGGTATAAGGATCCTCTGCCGCTTACGCATGGGTTACCTCCTTGAAAAGTTCAGGGTCACCACCTTTGTCGGGATGCAACCGCAATGCTCTGTGGAATGCTCCGTCAACTATTCCACGGACAAAGACTCCAGTTTACTTTTTCCGGTAAGCCTTCTTGAGGTCGCTTTCCGAGGCGTCTGGTGCAACTTCGAGGAGTTCGTAGTATTTTCTGCCGGCTGAGTATGAGAGTTGTGTAAGGTGCAGAGGATGAGAGGACGTACGTTTCTTTGACCATGGTGATGATAGGGAGTAATGCTAGTGGTTAGAGGGAAAGGTGAGGAAGGCGATGAAGAAAAAGGACCGGCTGTGTTGACTGTCCTTGGTCCGATAAAGAAAGTGATAGAACACGCCAGAAATTTCCCGCCTTTTTCGCTTACAAACGTCCTCGCCCTCGGCCCGGGCTTCAGGGTACTACGTCTGTCCCTACAGGCCACGATGCACATACACATATTCGCTGCCCATGATCTGTTTACTTTAAAACTAGACTGCAAGCTATTTACTGTACCTCCTAATGTATAACAACAGCGCGACTATCCTTACCGCTGAGGACAACAGCAGCCACCAATCTCGGGTATTCATGGTTCTTCCGTGACTCCTGTATGTACCTGACTCACACATCTCCTCAGGCTTTGTCCCATTCGGGTCCAACCAATCGGTCACCCATGGTTTGTCCCGAGTGCAAGGAGCAGTACCGGCAACAAGAGTTGAGATGGCACTTGTTGTCGATTCACCTCCCGTGCTGGATTTGTTGTCCTTACCCATCTTGTACTTGGCGGGGTACTCGTAAAGAGGAACTCCAGAAACACTGGATTAAGGACAAATGTGGTCCAAGACCCGAGCAGCCAAGGCCCGAGCAAGAACAATACCAGATATATAACACAGATCTGATCCTCGGTTGGATCCTCGAGTATGACACTCCCGTCCAGGTCGCAGCCAGTTACGCACTTGACTTTGTTGGAGAGCGGGCAAGGGAGCTAGGGAAAGTGGAGTCATGGAGTAACCTCTGGGGCCGTTAGAGACGGAAGGTGACTTTGACCGTAACTTAAACCGCGCGTTTGACAAACCGGATCCTCATCAAAACAGTAGGAGCGTAGCGGAAATGGTGTCGTTTACTGTAAGGCAACTTTGTCAAGGACAGAAATTTCATGGTTGCTGCATGACAGTATTAGTGATGGTGGTCTCGGGGTCCACGGTTAGACCACTAAGTTAGAGAACAACTGGCCCTGTACCTGTAGGTGTACGATGGATTAATGTAATGAAGTTTTGCATTTGCTATTCGGGATGCGCCGATAGCACAACCAACCTGTGATCCCAGGTGTTTTCTACCTTTTGGCTGCTAATCTCGAGCTACTGTAGATGATTCAACTTCCCCACCATCTCTCAGAGTAATTTTAGTGTGCGGGTCAAGCATGAAGATTGGACGGAATGCGTAATCAATTCCACGTATGAGTATTTGAGTCCTCAAAGGCGCTTGGGAATATTCCGTTAGGTATGTAGCACCTCTAGGCAGGGCAAGACAGGACAGGACAGCCAGGGGAAATGGGGCAGATTTGCGGCGGATGAAGACACGGTGCCCCCTTCTCACCAAATGGAGGATCACACTAAAGCGGTTCCCTGCAATCAATCAATCGAATTGATAGCGCGGCGTGAGGCGCACCCCCGCGAGCGTGTTTTCCTCGTGCGTGTCGCATGCTGGGCTGGGATATTGATGAAAGGCAACGTGGGGGTCACAACGTGGTATGGAGAAAACCAAAGATCTATTAACGAGGTACACAAATATCCGACACCCACCATTTATAACCCTTTACTGACATCCGGGTATACGTCAAAGCGCCGCTGAACCGTGACTGGTATCCCCGCTCGGGCATCGTTGAAGGTTTTTGGATCTACGATACACCACACGCTCAATACACGCGGCAGGCGTACTCGACAGGGCACTGCTTACCAATTCGTGCGTGCAATAT
>QLOU01004074.1:0-17770 GCA_003313715.1 Russula abietina | reverse complement strand
AATTGTTTTACTGGAGTGCGAGACTCGTCTCGGGACAGAACAGAAAGATTATCGATCCCACTTAATGGCTTGGACGGGAGGGTAATTGTGCGTTCATGGAGTGAAGAAATTGGGTATCTAAGGGGACGGAGGATGGGAGAGCGGGGAGGGAATAGGGAAGGTCTGAGGATGGAGAGAAATTCTTCGAGGGCCTCCGAAGGCAAGGTAGACCTTGGAGATGAACGAGGAGATGCTTTCGGGGACTTGGAGTCGGGATCCAAGTGGAGGAGGGCATCGTCGTCTAAGGGGGAATCGCCAGAATACAATCTGTCATCTGGATCTGTGGGAGCGGAGGCGATTCGAAGGGGATGTTGACGGTGGGGTGACGGGAGGTGAATGGAAAAGTTGGACAGCCTGATAGGGCGGGGAGCGACGAGGGTGATGTTGTCTGCGTTTGAGGGCATGAGGAGGAGCGTGAAGGAACGTGAGGGGGAGGAGGGGAACGGGGTCGAGGGTCACCCGAAGCCGGGTCACACGATCATGTGAGTCACGAGTCACGCGGACTGGCTGGTGCGCGATGCGATTCGATTTCTTGTCAACCGACTAGTCGACGTAAAAACACGCCAACTTTAAAAAATGAGAAAGTATTTAAACCCTCTGTTGTATTTCCTTTTTTTCCAAGCTCGTCCCTCTTTTCGAGTACATGGCGCAACGTGGTCAGCTCATTTGCTCCCCTCCTTGCCCGCCAGGCCACGATGACTGTTGCACGACTCTCGATGAATCTTGTCCTCTTCTTGCACATCCTACCCCCAACAATCTAGAATCCCAGGCATCCCCTCCTCCCGCCAAGCTCCAGCCTCCGTCTACTCCTCTGCCAACAGCTCAATTGGTTTGTCTATGCCTCATCCGTCTAGTTGATCCCATTACCTTCACCCACATCTTTCCCTACGTAAATGAGATGATGGCTCACCTCCATATTACCAACGATCCTTCCCGTGTCGGTTTTTACAGTGGCTTGGCAGAGACTGTTTTTTCCATTTGTTCCCTTTTCTCGATTTATCACTGGGCCCGTCTCTCTGGTAAGTTACACGCCAGCCTTTATCTATCTTTGCTTTACCTCATCATCTTGCTTCAAGACGTAATTGGACGTCGGCCCGTTATTTTCCTTGGCATTCTCGGTGCGAGTCTCGCAACTGTGCTCTTTGGCTTACAACGGACCCTTCCTGGCATTTTACTCGTGCGGTGTATCGGTCAGTCACTTTTGGTCACTTATCTTCTACATCGATCACGTCCATCATCACAGGAGGTTTCTTTTCAGGCAACACGGCCGTAATCTACTCGGTATTGGGCGAGATTACCGATTCCACGAATCAGGCCATCGCCTTCCCTGTCTTCGCTCTTGCGTGGCCATTCGGTTCTATCATAGGGTAATACTGTACATCTCATCCATCGACCCTACTATCTTGACCAATCACCTCGGCAGTCCCCTTATAGGTGGAACCTTCTCAAGTCCCGCCAATACATTCCCTAATTTATTCAATCACGAGTTTTTCCGCTCCTATCCTTATTTTCTTCCCGGTTTCATAGCATCCGTCATCTGTTTGACTGGTGCCATCTTTGGCTACGTCTTTCTTGAGGAGGTCAGTTCTCTTCACAGCTTCTCCACCTCGGTGCTCACATGTCATTGTAGACTTTGCCCAGCAAACGCCAAGGGTATCTCAAGTCGATCACCGAGGAACACCAGGAACAAAGATCGGCGCCATATACTTTTCGGATGCTTATCTCCGTGCCCATTATACGTGCCCTCTGCTTGTCTGGAGCCGGGCTCAGTTTCACGTATACGGCCTTTGACGTACTCTTTGTCCTTTTCTGTTACTCGCCCATCGAATCGGGTGGTCTTTCACTCTCTGTATGTCACACCATACTTTGTTAGTGGTCCATTAATTTACTGGTGACAGACCTCAGAGATTGGCTTTTGGCTTGCTGTCGCAGGCTTTATCTCTTGTGTCATCCAGCTGTTTGTCACACCCATCCTTCTTACACGTTGCGACCATGTCCGTGTGTATAACAGGTGCATCAGCCTTTGGCCTTATTGCTTCCTCGCCTTACCACTCATCAACATGGTCGCTCGAATCGGCCTTCCGACGATGGACCATCAAGCGAGGGAGGAAGCTCTTCGCCTGACAGATGTGGATCCCCGTGTGCAGGCGATCGTGTGGTGCGGTATCGCGGCGCTGTTGGCCTTATCAAGGATGGGTTGTCTGGCATTTGCGTGCGTAGATGCATACTTTGCACTGTTAATACTGTGATTGAAAGTAATTTTAGGCTTAGCATGATATTGGTCAACGAGAACGCACCGACCCCTGACTCTCTCGGAGCGACGAACGGACTCGTCCAGTTCGCGATGTGCTTTTCTCGTTCGTTCTGCCCTGCTTTCGCAAGGTATCAAACCTAGTGGTCTTGATGATTATCGATATCTGATGCATGTATTCTTGTAGCGCGCTCTTTGTATCGTCGGCTGGAAGCAAGTTCCTCTATGGCAATCTCTGGGTTGTCATTATGGCAAGTATCTCGTATGTCTGCAGTTTGCTTGGCAGTCGAATCGAGCGCGGCCGAGAGAGGTCCATTGTCACTCACAATTCTGGATTAAGCGAGTAAGATCCGCAATCTCCTGCACAACCACAACATTCCTTGGTCTTCCCGGAAAATGCTGTTGACTCATGTTTCCCTGTTGTACCCGGTAACTTTAGATTGTACCATGAATGGATTGATTTACTCTTGTTCAGATTTTGCGACTTACTGTAAAATATGGACGAAGGGCTCACTCCCTGTCCTCATTGTAGACGCCTGGTGCCTCGGAGACAGTGCGTCCACTCTCACTGATATAACACTATGCATACTTCGAGATTCGAGAAATCGTGCAAAACCTTGCCTGGTTACTAGCATCTATTCGGATGCCTTGGTCTCATTGAGAGGGTTTCGGTGTGAGACACGATTCCTTACTGGCGTTGATTCGTCCAAATAGAAAGTTTAGCTCTGCGCCAATATCAATGGGAAGGAATGCGGGCCCTTGTGCGGGAAAAGGGACACCAAAATCAATTAGGAGACATTTATTTGGATCGCAATCCATGACCGATACTTGGGCCACATGTAAGAGAGCGCTTTGTCCTCAGACAACGGGAATACAGCATCGCGATGGCCCGCTGACATAGAGTAACTTGGGGCGCCGACTACTGTATATTGAGGTCCAACGATGTAAATCCGAAATTTCTCAAGGGGAGAAATTTACGTGATCATTCTCTGCATCTGTCACCTTCGCACTAGTACTATTCGATTGATTTGCATCTGGCACGTGCACTTTGAAAACTCTATGATGTCGGACATGTCTTCATTGACAATGAGTCATTATTCAACCTGTTGAATTCATGCAGGGCCGATGATAAGGCAGGAACAGGTGTAGCAACTACAGTAGCAACGATGAGCGTAGAAGCACGACAGGGGATGCATAGGGTGCCACCACTCACACGTACTCACTTACTGTAACAACAAGCCTGAGGACACTGCGGCGCTACTATTATTCACTTACTTGCGAAGGGTTTTGTCTGTAGTTTATCGGAATCCGTAATGCTGTACGCCAGCTATTCAGTTGATTCACTTCGGTAGGAGTTACCGAAGGTACTTGATCAGGACTAGTGTGGGGAGGGGGGTCAGAAGAAGGTACTAAGGACTCCAAGGATAAGTTAGACAGATAGCATACCAACAACGTGTCGTAGAATCACCGTAGTCGTTGTTCGTGACAATAACTTATGAAGGTCAAATACACGTACTGCAAAAATGTATTATCATAGAGACAAACAATCTGCTAACCTGATTAAGCTTAGGGCATCGACATTGACAACCGCAGCGAGCGCACAGAGAGGCACATCACCCTTGCCAACTTTTCAAGTCCAGCGAGTCGCACGTGATAGACAGAGCTGTTCCTCAGTTGGGCTACTTCAAGGGCCACCACGCCATGAAATATGACGAAGTGAGAAAGGCTATTCCAGTGCGAGAAGTCGTCTCAGGCTGATGAGATGTCACCCGGGTCACCTTCACCTCTCATCTCAAGAGCATTATTCACATCGCACGGTCTTGGGAGATCCAGCCTTCGGGGTTTAGTCACCCCTGCGAAAAGGCTCCTCGGTACCAGTTCCCTAGGGAAATGTCTTCGCGGTGCCATATTCAGAGGGTGTAGCGTCCAAGCTCCTGTTGTATGCCCTCTAGCATCGGCGAACAAGGTTCTCGCTGGTCTCGGGGACGCATTAGTATGGTCCGTCGGGCGTCGGTTGCTGTATCGGATGCTCCTGCGTCTTGCGCGAGCGACTCGGAAACGACCTTCCGAGTCCTCGTTCGGTGGAATTCGCAAATTCCGTGACATATACCTTCTCTGCAGCTATCTTCGGTGCGTTATTGAATTTTGTCACCCCCGGTGACCACGCACCATATCAATGTGGGCCTTCACAGAAGCGCCAAGCATGAGACCATGAGACGTAATATCAAGGCGAATGATTACATAGCTAAGTACTTCCCAATCCTAATAGGCACGTCGTTTTCCGTCTGTTGTTCCGCGGGCATTCGCTGTGATTGCGCTCGTGTCATCGTGAGAAGGAAACGCCACACTTCGGGTGCAACAAACTTCTATCTCCAAGTCTAGGAATGGTCTACGCAAAAGACATAGGTGGATGATGACGATGATGATGGACGAGCGCTGAACCAGAATGACATAGGATTGTTTGAACGGGCAAAAATTGCGTACTTTCCGGTTACAAGTACAAGACTTGTACACTGGTAGCACTACATTGAGATAGGGAGCCGATGGACGAGAGGGCCATAGTAGGAGTGACGAGAATCGGGGGTAGGCTAAGGCCGACGTAGGGGTGCACCAATAAGGGAATCACAGTGGTCCATGATTCTGAGACTCCAGAGACACGGCGAGTAATATACCTTGTCCGTAACTATGTTCGCCGGTCGACCATAAACTTGATAATCGCATTCGAAAGAGTGATAGACAAATGAATAGCTCAAGTGTTATTTGCTTAATATCAAGAGGGTCAGCCCTCGCACTTCTGTACGCCCTTGGTTGTATCGATCCGGTTCTCTGGAGATGGCGCGGTTCGAAGAAGTACCAACAGCGGACTGGACTGCAGCTATACTGAGCCGCAGCTATCCGAGTTGACTCCGTGATAGTAAACCTGCCTCTCTGAGTCGGCCTCTCCTTCGTCTTATGGAAGAAGTCGGCTATTACGGGAGCAGTAGGATTATGCGGAATTTGTCGCAAAACGAATTCACCATGCTGCATCCATTGCGATGACTTTGAAAAGGCAACGAAGCAGAGATATGATCTGATAGAACGTTGGGGAGAAGCAACGCAAAGTCTGATTCAAAAAGATAGGTGTGCGGGCCGGAGAGGCCGGGAATCGAAGAAGAGACTAGGAAGCACTGTTATAAAGAACGACCGAGGTGGCCAGTGAGAAGTGTGTGTGTCACCCCGTGGCAACGTGGGATTTGCTGAAGACCATCACCTTGCTGTATGCGATCAGAGGACAACAATTGTGCCGTGAGTGTCGGGCGTGTCGTAACTTACCCTCAATAACAATACCAACCTAGGCGTAGATACAGCCGAGACGACGGCGGCTGCAAAACGCGTATTAGGGCCCCAGTGGCACGCGTAATGTTAAGCGGCGTATGCGCTCGGAGACCCCCACGATCATTCACTCCGTTCGTGCTGAAAAATCAAGCTGACTTTGTTTCGTCCAACGACTCGCTTGAGCTGCTGCCCGTCGTTTTCGGGAGTACGGCAGGTCTCTCTTCTTCATAGACTGGCTCACGATGCTATGCATTGAGGTCTGCCAATACTCCCCCGTCCTCCGTTCTTGTGCATCTGTACATATGCGTCGCTCCCCGAATAGCCCGAGTCGCACCGTCCACCGGCATTGATAGTCAGTCAGAGGTTATGGGTTACGTTATGACTATAGTGGCAAGCCGCCGACGGTCATGCCTCGTCATGTGCGAGTGATCACGATAGCTTCGTCTCAGCGGGCCAGTTATTGACGTATATTCGTGGTGGCGTCACGGTTAGGGCCTGATGGTGATGAAGGGGTCTCACCGATCGTGGCCTTTATAACGTCAGGGCTGTTCCAATCGTCGGGATTAAACTTACGCGTGGCAGAACAAGGGTGGAAAATGTCCGGTGTGTGGGTAAGACGGACAGTGCGAAAGTGACGGAGATAGAGTGAGACACTGTTGAGCAAGGATATTGGACAATATCAATAACCATCATCCGAATGGGTCAAGACTAATTACCTGAGGTAGGATTGCTTCTTCCGTACGCTCGCCGTTTTCCGGTACTTGGGGTTACAAGGTCATGACGGGGATTTTGAGATCATCCCTGGGCAAGTAGTGCTGCATGAATGGATGGCTGTGGTGATGGAGCCAGTTCTGAGGGTTGGCATTAACCGACAGCGCGCAGTGGATAAGTCTTCTACGGAGGGTTTAGGCTTGATATTGACCCGATGTAGCTCCAGGATCGTGAGTACTGCTCGCCATGGCCCTTGGAACTTCATCTATTCCTTTGCGAGATCAAGCGTCATTTGATTTGAACGAAAATTTCTTAATGACGGTTGGACACACCCTTCACAATTCGGAGGACTAAAACCGGGAGTTCGTGCCGATTGTAGGCCCCGTCTGTTTTGGCTATCACGAACTTTGTTGGGCGTGCGGCGGCGCCCGACCCTTAAATTTCGCGGACGTCATTGTTAAAAGCTCTGGTGGATGGCGCACATGCAAAAGTAATTACCTGCATATTGGACAAGAGATTAATTAGGCTTTCAGGCTTCAATTAGCGGAACTGTTCCTTTGGAGACAGGGGGTTGCTGGGAGCGGAGCGAGTACTGGCACTGGCACTGGCATGCGATGTGATCACCTGGCACCTCATTCTTCTCACTCAACTCAATTTTCCTTGAGTCAAGGCTTCAACTCCGATGTAGATATAAATGATTCGCCAGTGTTGTTCCATCTAATGAATATTTGGGTTCAGTAATGAGGGGTTTTTTTTTCAAATTACATACTCGGCAAGAGAGGCTGTACCTCAGAGCCTGCGCTCGCCACTATAGTAGTGCATTGACGAGGCACCGTGACCGTCCGCGCCCGATGTCGACTGTGAAGCGAAACTTGCTGCTGTCAACCAAATATTTCCTGCTCATGGCACCGTTGTCTAGAAGTGCGCCCGCACGCGCTTTCGACAGCGTCCTCTGCCTATCTGAGGTGTTACATACCATGTACGGGCGAGATGGACACGGAAATTCGAAACAGTCATGTGCGCGTCGCACTTGAATAGCTTGAATTCCGGCATACAGTTAGGAACGTCGCGGTGATGCGGAGAATAGTCGCGCAGTTTTCCTGACACGACACCAAATCGGGAGATGCCGCAATGTGGGCGATCATCCAGCTCGAGTTACACGGATGCGAGGATGTCAGCGTCGGGATATTTCTATTCCTTGAGCGGGGCAAAACTGCCCATCCTTAGTCACGTGAGGTACCTAGACGCACCGGGGATAATCCAATTCCACAACCCAACTTGGATTTTCGGATTTTCGGATTGTTCAACGTTGCGTGATTCTCCGGCGTATCACATTATACATCTCACTCTTATACACTTTTATTGTAGAATGTATAGGCCGTTGACTCAGGTCCCATCACGAGGGCCGTAACCGACATGGCATGGCAGAAGCACAAGATCAATCAGGCGCTCATGTGAAACCGGGTTAACCATGTCCGTTCTACTAGCTGGCGAGGCGACGGCCACGGATATATTCGTAGGTAGCACGAATGTGCGAGTTCTTCGAACCGCCTGTGGCGTTCGCATCAGTGTTCATCAATCAGGGCAAAAGTAGTTGGAGGAACGCCCTTGACAGAAACTTCAGGGCGCTTCGCAATTTCCGGAAATTCGTGCTGACAAGTGGCGTGCTCGAAAGCGCCCGATATTAAATATGAGGTGTCTCACCAGGCAATCGATTACTGTAATAGAACTGGCAGCGTGTGCTTCTCATTGTGAATCTATTAATAAACAGGATCCATGAATGCATGTGTCGAAGTATATGTATGTATGTATGTGCAATGATGTGTTATCTGGAAGCAGGAGGTGTGAGAGGTTGCATGCGAGTGCCGAACAGGTGGATCACTTACGATGCGTGAGGGAAACATTGACCGTGGGTATGAAAGTAGTGTGTTACAACAAGAAATGGTGTCCGCCGCACGTAGGCCACGCAGGCCGAGTTACTTTGAAAACCGGCGGTGGGATCTGATACCGTTCAAGCCTCGTAATGCGGTCTCTGTGGCCCGTCGCTTAGAGACAGAAGAGGTGAAAGCAAGGTCGTCCTGTGCATCTTGTGCTCGCTTTCGTTTGGAGCTCGATCGAGTGTATGGAGGGTGTGATAAATCCTCGTCCGGGTCGGGAAGCTCGAAGTTATCAATAAATGCAGGTGGACGATATGGAAGTGGCTTGGGTGCCAATAATGGGGCGTTGCACACCACATGGAGAAACTCCGGGGCAGGTGTGGATGGCGCTGCCGTTGACATCGGCGATCCGGGATCCGAGGGGGAGACGGCAGATGCTGAGAAGCCGCGTAAATAAAGGTCAGAAGAGGTGCAAACGAAGACTCACAGTCCAGTCCAGGCATCGGGAGAGAAATAGGGAGGGCAGGTAGGGCAGACAATGCAGGAGCCACCTGGACACGTAGCGGGTGAGGGTGTGGGTGTACCCTCGTGCGGGAGGAATGAGGGTGCAGAAGCCTCGACGAGGATGGACTCAGGGTCTGTTCAAGACGAGGATAAGGCCGGTGGCGAGGATAGGATGGGTAGTCGAACCAGGACGGGTCCGGTTGTTTGGCAAAAGCGGGGACATCGAGCCAGGAGGGGCCCCATTGACCAAGGGGAGAGGGGAGAGGATGGGAGGAGTGGTACATCATGATGGGGAGGGGAAAGGGATGGAAATGAGACGAATAGACGGGTATAAGAGGGGCGGCATAATCGGCAATAATATGATAGTGGACGGTAGGGAAGGGCGGTGTGAAATTAAATCTGGCGACATAGGATCCACACACCAGCCACACTACACAGGGGTCCTGAGCTCACCCCGCGCCAATTTAATCCCGATTCAGATTGGCACTGCGCCGCGACCCTTCCGTAGCCCCCGTAGCCGTAGCCACCCACCCCACCCACCAGTCTTTTCTTCCTCTCCTCCCTCCTTCGGGTTCCTTCCGCGCCCCGCTCGAGTCAGGTCAAGTCATGAGATTCCCTCTACACCCCTTTTCATTCTCAAACAGGTTTTTCATCCCTCGCCGTTTCTTGGCCTCAAACGCCACATCCGGCCCAGCCTCATCCTCACAACACCCTTATCTCGTTCCCCGAAATTCCCGTGGTTCTCTCCCTGTTCATTCGGACGTCCGTAATGGCGGCTCCCGCTATCTCATCTCGATTCGTAATGTGGAAGGAAACATAAAGGTATGTGATCCGACTCCTCGCGACCGTTCCCCTCTCATTCGCATCACAAAGGTTCTAGCTGATGACCTACTTCGCGACCTTTCCGACCCTAAATTAATAGGGTCAACTCACATAAATGCACGCATCACAAGATCAAACCATCTCGTGCTTAGCGGCCTTAGGCGGAAACAAGTTGTCTTGGATTGGCTAGTCCGTCACGGTTTCTGACACGAGAGGGCCGCCCATGACTTTTATATTGTCCCCTTTGACACAATCGTGTGCATTCAAATACACCATCTTTATCCCTATAGTACAATGCATCGCACCGGCCCTCCAGCGCCCGATTGCTATTGGAATTTCTTTTTCTAGCCTGGCTATAACAATGATGCACCCACTGATCGTTGGGGTACCTTCCCCCTTTCGGACCCTCTGGTTCCTTCTATGGACATGGCCAAGAAGCCATGTTCTGATTATCAGTCACGCAAGTCATCTCGTGGGTAGTGGGTGAATAACAGGTGCCACTAATCCTTCCAGTGGAAGCATGTCCGCACTGCTCTGTTCGTCGTTTTCCATAAACGTTGCTGCGCCCGAAACCCGATTCAAAACCTTCCCTAATTTTTACTTGCGCAGCAAGTCGCACGAGTTTTTGACGGCCATCACTGGCACGAGAATGTGGTTCCTCTGCCACTTATACCACAAGCCGGTTTCCAACTACATCATAATATACCATCCGTCGGGATCGAAAGATGTAATCACTGGCACCACGGCAGCACAGAGTGATCGTATTTTGAACATGTGCTATCTCACCCTTCCGCCTGACACGGTAGCAGAAGCGAGATAAATTTCACATCTCGTGTCATATTATATGAGGGACATGTGGCCAAGGTGTGCAAGGCACAGAGATACATATTCGGCTTTCTGTAGTTGCACTGCTGGTATGATCTCCCACCCTTCGTAATTAACAGCCGTCATGATAGTGCCACTGGTCATGCCAACAGTCAGTATAACTTTATTACGATATGGCAAGAAATTTTCCCGTGAGAAATGCGTTCCAGCTACTAGACTTTGTTCAGAATTCATCTGACCTGATGAGGTATCTCGCAGCAGATAGTGCGCAATTGATAACTGATACTCTTCCCCTCCAGGAACCAAGTTGGCCATGTGTCTGATTGATAACCCTTGGTCAATGGCCCCATACCGTTCTCCGGGGGGAAAATAACCCATATGCAGCGCACTGCAACTCGCAGGATCTGGACTTGTAGTAGTGGCGGGCTATAAGGAGAACGTGCCGAAGAGTGAAGAAAAATAAAGAACCCTAATTTCCGTTGGAGATTGTCATCCAGAAGTTTATGCGATGGTCACGACCGCCCATCGTTCTGGATTCAGAAGCTGTCCGTCGAGTCTAGGACAGAATTTGAACTCAGAGATTATCGGTGACCTTTTCATATATACGGGCCTCGTTGGTGAAATGGCACACAAGGTGCCAACAACTTGATTGTGAAAAGTGAAAAAGAAGTACGCGCACGCGACTGGCATACCGCCCATGCCTGTCTTTGTCATGTGCGGTTGCGGTGCACCGCGGTGGGTTTTTTGTTCCGCGCGGCGGGAACCCTCGGGATCGTAGCCATGCCGGCTTGATCGGTCCTGAGTGCGAGGCAAACAAACGAGGCGAGACGAGGCGATGAATGAGAGTCTTGCGCGCGCACAGATAAAGATCAAATAACCATTATTATTTTATTTTTTTCGTTTGCAAATTGAACACAAAAGTCACACCCACAAAGTCACCTTTTGACTTGCTAGTGATGAGTGCCTCACCACAGATCGCACAAGGAGCAGGGAGCAACGTTGGATCTACCGTTTGTGCACCAACACGCGCAAAAGATGCGGGAAACAGCAACTTGGGCACATTTGGGGTGTGTACTTCCTCCTTCTTCCCTGTAAGCGCTGTGAACTCAATCCATGTGTTCGCGTTCACGTAGGTCAAATCTGGCCTTGCCCAGATGCTAAAGGTGCGCATGTCCTGGCGTTTGATTACCCTTACGTCCTTTGACCTTGAGTAGGGTGGCGTCATAATGGACGTCGTCAATGCAGAACAGGTGCGCATGCCGTACACCCACTGCGCGCATCTATTATGGTTATTAATGGCTGTTTGCCTGCCGCATTAATGCATCCTTTTTACTCCAAGGCGCGGATAGCTGAGGAAGCTGGCGCGTGTGCCGTCATGGCCCTAGAACGTGTGCCTGCAGATATTCGTGCTACAGGCGGTGTCGCGCGTATGGCAAGTGCGAGGCTTCGTCACCGTGCATCCTGGTGCTAAAAATTCATGGCGTTTCGCACTTGCCCTTTCCAGAGTGACCCACATATGATCAAAGAGATCGTCGAGGCAGTTTCCATTCCTGTCATGGCTAAAGTACGAATCGGTCATTTCGTCGAGGCCCAGGTAGTGTGACTTTCACCGCCGGTAAAATAAAAACGCCACTCATAAAACTTATCCCCGGGTCATTCCTGGCTGTAGATATTACAAAGTATTGGGATCGACTACATCGACGAGTCAGAAGTGCTGACACCCGCGGATGAAGAACACCACATCAACAAGCACCCGTTCAAGGTGCCCTTCGTTTGTGGTGCGCGCAACCTCGGCGAGGCTTTACGACGCATATCTGAGGGCGCGGCTTTCATTCGCACCAAGGGCGAAGCGGGTACCGGTAACGTCGTGGAGGCAGTGCGCCACCAGCGTGCCGTAGCTGGCGAGATCCGCAAGGCGAGTGTGATGACGGAGGACGAACTCTACGCGTACGCCAAGGAGATCCAGGCACCGTTCCACCTGCTCAAAGAGACGGCGCGCTTGAAACATCTCCCTGTGGTCAACTTCGCCGCAGGTGGCATCGCCACGCCAGGTGCGCAGCTGAAAATGCTCCCGTAGTTCCAGTTGATCCGATGCTTCTTAACCGCGGTTTTTGCTATCTTGCATGGACCAAAAGCCGATGCCGCATTGATGATGCAATTGGGCAGCGATGGAGGTCGGCAGTGTATTCCACCATAGCGTGCGGTCGCAATTAATTACCTCTCTATTTTAAGTGTTCGTTGGCTCCGGCATCTTCTTGGTGCGTTTTTCCATGTAAAGACCCTGAACCAATCTGATGAGATGTCATTTTTGCGACAGTCCGGGGATCCCGCGAAGCGCGCTCGTGCGATCGTGCAGGCTGTGAGTCCCTAACCGAGCGCCGCCTTTCGTTTCTATCACTGAAACAGCCCCAAGGTTACACACTATAATAACCCGAAAATTCTTGCGGAGGTACGGACTCGGTCCGATTCGAATCCTGTGTTTCGATTTGTGATGGTAAACGTTGAACGGACGTGAAACAGGTCTCAGGGAACATCGGCGCGCCTATGGTAGGGTTGTCAATGTGAGCAGTGTTGCCTCGTGTGGCATATTGCGCCATTCTAATCAAGCGAATATTTAGCGACGAAAACCTCAAAGGAGGACGACTGGCGAGTCGTGGATGGTAAAATAAAAATAAAAACAAAGCGCAGAGTAGAACGTGTAGGAGGAGATTATCGATTAATCACTTGTAGCGCTAAAGAAGGGAATGAATACAAGCGGAGAATGATGTCATGTAGGTTTGTGGATGGCACGGCACCGGATGAGAAAAGTCTGCGGCAGACACGTTGTAGTCAGGATACAGTACGGAACTTACACGATGCCCTCCAACAACGCAAACGAATGTCTCAAACAGTTCATTTCCGTTCGCCCGCTTTTTTTTCATATGGTCAATTCATTTCTGACTGTAGTTTATCCGCAGCGGGATCCCAACGCACATTATGTCTTTGACAGTGAGCGTGATGCGTCCCAGTCCGAAATTTGTCGGCAGAGCAAGAACAAGGAGTGCATAATTGTGCGTCTTTTCGTTTTACAAAAATCAGCACCCAACCGGCAACTTGTTGACACATGTGGGGGGGGGAAAGCTCCAGATGACCTCCAGGGAGTTATTTGCAGCGATGCAGGTCCGTGTTTCCCCTCTGCCATCACTCTTCACGTCCCCCACAGCGGGTTGCTTCGTTGTATTTTGTCGCCTTGGTGTCACGGCGTTGATAGTGATCGTGTTGTCGTCGTTTAGGAGAATGGCTTCTTTTGTGCGTTGCCCATGGATCCATCTCGGACATACATAGAGTGCAAGCGGATCTCAAAGCCGTAAAAAACTTCGTAAACCCAACCAACCCATCCACTCTCACAAACATCCGGATGATCGCGCCCATCCAGCGTGTCTCCTCTTCACACCCAACTTATTGCCGTAATGAAAAGAAACAAAACGATATTTTCTGGGCTCTAAGAATCCGACACCTTGCCCGAATACTCATGTCCGACACCTAACATCCCCGCACGTGCCTCCTCAACTTGTGCCGCCGCCACTTTGCGACGCTCACCAGCTGCATACAATTCTAGCAAACTCATCTCGAGTTCATGTCTCGAGCGTTCAGCGGCACGAATGAGCGGTTCAGCAGCAGATTTCTGAGACACGTTCAAACTAGCCAGTCGCGTGATCTGCGGATATTTTGTGAGCGGTATGTATAGTCCAAAATTGAGTACGACTCGCCTCTTTATTTAGGCTCTCTTTGACAACCTCCTTTACTTCATGGGGCGGTATTGGGGGCAACCGGAAAACGGAAGAGGATCGGGATAGATTGGAAGCTGTTGGGTTGTTTTGGGATTGGGAGGTTCGCGATCGTTTCAAGTTCGAGTGTAAATTCGGATGAGGGGGAACATGAGTCGTAGGTGAAGTTCCCACTTGAGGTTGAGGACTGGGCTTCCTTGGCTGGTCAGTGGGCTGTGGACTGTGCCACGAAGCTGAATCGACCATTTTCACATCCTCGTTGATGTTTGCAGCAGACTGTGGTGTCACCTTGCCCTTGCCCTTGTCTTGAGGGCTCGGGGACGCTGACGTTCGGCCTGGACGTGTTTCGGTTGATGATGGGGGCTGAGGAGATGCGGCTAACGGTGAATGGTCACGTTGTGGACGCCGCACATCTGCCGCGTTGTCAGGTTGCAGAGGTGACTTCGGCTCAGGAGGTGCGGAAGGTCTGGAGATGAGCGGGAGGTTCGCTCTTACATCCGGACTCGAGCGAACATCTGGGGAACGCCTTCGGGGTGAACTACGACGCGGAGGCGTCGGGGAACGCCGACGGCGATCTCGAGAGGCTACAGGAAGTTATCGAGTGCGTTCAACGTACGGTCCGAGCTCTTAGCCTGAGAAAACCTACATGAACGACGACGGGGTGACCATGATCGCTCATCCCGCCTCCGACTCCTGGAACGCCGATGCGGTGGGCTATTTCGTCGACGGTCACGGTCATAGTAATCGCGCTGGTCGCGTCCACGGTCATGATCCCTTTTTTCATAATCGCGGCCGCGGTCACGAATATGGCCGCGTGAGTCGCGACCAATGTCGTTGTCGCGAGAACGGTCGCGCCGGTCATAGTCTCTTCGATCCCTCCTATCAGGTTCATAATGCCTGCTGGGGTCATAACGTCTGTCACCGCGACGATGATCGTCTCGCCCTCGCCCGACCGAGTCATAGCGAGAGGAACCGCGTGAGTCCCTGTAACGAGGACGATAGTCAGGTTGGTAGGAGTCGCCGTGGGGTGGGCGGGGACGAGGAGGAGGAGGGGATTTATGAGGAGAGCGCTGACGGCGACCTGGAACAGGGTCAAAGTCAGGCTTGGGTGGAAGTGGGAGAGTGGAAGACATAGCTACCTTGTTTGTCCCTTGTTTCTCGACCATGTCTGCACGCCCAACCCTCTATCCCCTCGCCTCTCTCTCTCAGCTCCACTCGACACCCTCAGCTCAGGACGGCGTTCCTCATCACGTTGAAAATAACCTTAGAGCACATGGCTGCAAGCTAATCCACCAAGCAGGCATATTGCTCAATCAGTGCGTCCCCGTCTATCTTTGACCTCTCTCATCCCCCACACTCTAGGTGACAGAAAACAAGTTGCAGTAGCCACAGCCCAAATTCTCCTCCAGAGGTTCTTCTATGTTAGCTCTCTCAAGCAGTTCAGCGTTGCCGTACGCGTGGATCACGAATTCTTTCGTCGTTGCTTCTGACTGCCACATAGGACATCGGCATGGGGGCGCTCTATCTGTCTTCAAAGTTGGAGGAGTGTCCTGTCCGTATGCGCGACCTCATCAATGTCTACGACCTCCTCCTCCAACGCGCAGCGCACACTGTCGCGTCTGCGACTTCCCCGCATCACCCATCCGAATTTAAGTATATACCAATGTCATACTTTGGCAACACGTTCTACGACCTCAAAGAGGCATTGGTCGTCTGTGAGATGCAGATCTTAAAGAGACTGGGATTCAACGTGCAGGTGGTGCTACCATATGGCACGCTGGTCAACTACATGCGCCTGCTTGGGTTGACGAGTCGCAACGAGGCGGTATCGATGGCATGGGGCTACCTCAATGACGCGTGCGTTTTGACTAACTGATACTTTTGGGCTGTCTGACGTAGAGCAACCTGAACGCTGAATAGATTGCAAACACCGGTGTATGCTTTGTACGCTGTGCCGACCGTGGTCAGCGCGGCCATTCTGCTCATGACGCGTCGGCTGGGTATATCTTTACCTTCAAGTCCAGAGAATTGTTGGTGGGAATTATTCGACGTTGAATGGGAAGATTTATGGAGTGTATGCGGGCACATCATGGGATTATATCAGGAACAGACGACAGCAGAACGCATTGAGATTTTGGGACTGTTAAGCAAGAAAGACTTCCGACAATGGCTTGAGAGTAGAGTAAAATAAATAAATAATAAATAAAAGTATTCTTGACCAGAGACGGCGACATGCTCGACCACTGCTCAATAATGCACAAAGGTCCGCTCGCTCTCCCCATCAATTCTCGTTGTTCATATACCATCAGGCGGAATCGTCCTTTGGTCCCGCTCATTCACCCCCGAGGCGTCCCAATTGGCCTCTTCCTCTGCTTCCCCAGTCAACAGCCTCATCCGAGACACTCTCATAGAGGGTCGTACAGCAGAACAAAAATACGAGAAGGACGGATACGCTGTCAGGTGGACGTTTGTCAATGACCTCGAATTAATCTTTGTCGTACGCTCCCTTTTTGCATCTCAGCGCAGATTAGTGATATGTTCTGCGATTCCATTTTCCAGGTCGCATACCAACGCATACTCCAACTCACATACGTCGATGAACTCTTGGGTGCACTCAAGACAGTATTCGCTGAGCTCTTTCGGCCTTTCATCGCAGCTTTTGTAGCCTCGCTCCGCGCTGCCAACAATACCGCCGTCGCACTTTCCAATTCTGCATCTGAGCCGATACGTTGGAATTTTGCAAGGGCATTCGAAGGTTGGGATGCTACCTTCGACAAACTGCTTAAAGGTCTAGAGAATAAGGCCGCAGAGGTGCGCTCTTGTCACATCTAATCAAGTCCGACACTCATGCAGAGCCACGCTCGGTGTTTCAGGACCGTAAATCTCGTTTGCGCCCCGCTGCTAGACCGCCTCCAACTACCCCAAGCCCCAATTCTAGTGACGTTGATACCCGTAGGCGTTATTCATTACTTTTCTCTGCCTCCGCTCATGGCGGATATTAGCTTCTGCCGAGTCACATCCCGGAACAGTGGACGAGCAACAAATCGCACGTAATGTCCAAGCGCTGAAAAACAGATTACGGGGACGAGGAGGGGCCCGTGCAGCTGTGCGGGGTAGGGCACGTGGGGACCCTGGGAGCGGCCGAGATAGTCATCCCAACTCAGAGTACGACCCGTTGGCTATGTTTTTTTTTTCTCGCCCGCTGATATAACTCAATCAGCTCAGATGGTGCCATGAAACGTAAGCAGAAAGGCAAGGTCCTCCGCAAGTGGGGTGAAGCTCCACCTAGCGAGTCCGAGATGGCCTCCCTCGATTTCTCATATGAGAAGTTGAGTGAGCTAGATGCCCGTCCGGCGTCGAATGACGTGCAGGCCCTCGTTGACGAGGCATCACTCGGAACCCGTAGCAAAGATGGGCTGTATGAAGTCAGAGACTTGGAGTTCGCCAATGCAAAGACGGCGGACGATGCGATTGCCAGAGCGCTGAATGCCGGTCCAGACAAGGAAAACAAGCCAGCTCAGAGCTCGCTTGGTGCTCTGGGTTCATTGTTCGCAAGGTTTACGGGATCAAAAGCACTTTCAGAGGCCGATCTCAACCCTGTGTTGGAGGGCATGAAACAACACTTGATGAAGAAGAACGTGGCCAAGGACATTGCTGAG
>QLOU01004046.1:0-13560 GCA_003313715.1 Russula abietina | reverse complement strand
GAGAACGAGCGGACGCGCGAGGAGAGGCGGGACGATGGGTCCGGAGTGCACGATTTTGGGCCAGAGGATAGGGACGCGTATGTGCGGTTCCCGGAGACGATGCTCGTCCTGACGGCTTATATCCGTTCTGAGATCGCACGGTTGGCGGACATTCCGGACGAGAGGATTATGTGGTCTGGTGCTGCGTTGGGTCGGGAGGCAGATGGTGTGGAGACACTGCGATTCAAAAAAATTTCGAGCGCGAAGGCGCTCATAGGCGATTTGCTGGATGACTCTTGAAATCTTGAGACCCCACTTCGCCTGATGTGGAAAGGATAAGGGCGCGTATTCATTTTTTTGGCTGTAATGACACTTCTCATCGCACTCACCACTTACTCACATGCACTTTAAACCTGTATGATATTGAGATACATCTTTCGTGTCTGGTTTAATAGTCTAAGTAATCTCAATTGTCAACTACGCCGCATACAACTCGGATGCCTATGATGTCTGCCCCGTTCCTATGAGTGCTGCAATTTTCGTGTCAAACCCATCCGACCGTATTGGCATTTCAGGCGTGTGAAACGGGTTCTTCATCACCGCGTCCGCATACGCTTCATACACCTTCTGGAGTACCGTATTCGCTGAGGGTTCCGCGAGGGATGTAAGTAGCACAAACTTTGTGCCTGCGCAGACGCGACGCATGTTGTATTAGAAGCAATCTATGAAATGGGAAAGAAGGTACGGACCTGTAGGGGAAAGGAGAATCGTCATCTTAAACGTCTCCGCCTCGATTACCTGCGCGCCAGAGCTCGTGCCTGTCGGGGAGAGTCGGCTTGTGATAGCATGTATACCATGCAGTGTGCCCGCAAGGACGAGGTATTCGTTGGAGGTGAGTTGCGTGAGACCATCTAACTAGGGGATTGAACCAGACGGCCTAACATTGCGATAGAAGACGGAGCATTGCGAACACACCGGCAAAGTTCCGCTGATAGACGAGCCCGCCGGCTTTGTTTATCACCTTTTCAAGTTCAAGAGCTCTGTTCCGGTGAATAAAACAGAAATACATACCCAGAGGCCAAAGATGGCCATGGTAGTAGTCCAAGATGAGGTTGAACCTGTCCTCCTTTGGAGAATTCACTCCGCGTAAGATCGAAGAGGTTCGATGGCGTAGTTGGTTATCGCATCTGTCTAACACACAGAAGGTCCCCGGTTCGAACCCGGGTCGAACCATTTTTGGTGGCCTGTACTTTTACTTTTCAAATAGGGACACCCGTCCTTTCCCGCCAGCAACAATGCTGCTGCCATGGCTGTTGGTCTGGGCTTTGCTCAGCCATGCAATACTCTCACCTTATGCTGCCTCCCTCGGTGAACGTTCCTTCCCCACGCTGTCCTTCTCATCTCTCGCAGACTTGGCAAATTTACGAGACGCGTCGAAAAATCTCGACGCATCAGATCCCTACTCCCACCTCCAAAAGATCTTAATCCCCAGACCGGGTACGTTCAATCTATGCTTGATTTTGCAAAACTCATTGATTGGCGCTCACTGGCAGCCGACACTGAAAATCACACCCTTGTTCGAAATTACATCGTTTCGACGCTCCGCAAGCTCAATTGGCACATAGAAGAGGACAGATTCGTGGACATGACACCATATGGCCCCAAAAACTTCACCAACGTGATTGCGACGAAGGACCCAGACGCACCAAGGCGTGTTGTCCTGGCCGCACATTTCGACAGCAAGTTCTTCCCTTCCTACCCCGAGAACCAGGCATGTCCTTCTACTTCCTGTTGTTGTCTTGTCACGCCAACCTCCCCACTGTTTCTCTTTCTCAATGTAATCTCCGTGTAGTAGTTTGTCGGAGCAACCGACTCCGCCGCGCCATGCGCCATGATGCTCGATATCGCTGAAACGCTCGACCCTTTACTCGATGCCCGTGCAAGACACGTAGAACAGGCCGAGCTGGGTCTAGAAGATGAGGATATAGACGAATATACGGCCGAAACGACGTTGCAGCTCATATTTTTTGATGGCGAAGAGGCATTCATGGCCTGGACGGCCACAGACTCCATCTACGGTGCACGGTCCGTCACTTCTCACTTCCTCCCCTTTCTCCGTTCATACGTTTCTCCTACTATTCTTTTCCCCCCACACAGACACCTTGCTGCAACATGGGCGTCGACGTACCTGCCCCCACATCCAAAGCGCCGCCTCATCTCCGCCTCAACACCCACAACACCGCTCTCAACAATCGACCACCTAGTCCTCCTCGACCTCCTCGGCGCTCCACACCCGCTCGTGCGTTCCTACTTCCCCGACACAGCCTGGCTCTTCGACGTCCTCGTCAGCGCCGAGGCCCGCCTCCGCGACGCAGGCATCCTCGACGCCGCTGCACTGGGCGATAGCTTTTTCCACTCGCGCGCGGGAGGTGATATTAACTTGGCATATATGGGAGATGATCATCTCCCATTTTTGCATCGTGGCGTGAGTGTGTTGCATGTCATCGCGGAGCCGTTCCCGCGCGTGTGGCATACCCTCGGCGTGAGTATCAACGTTTCATCAAACGTGGCGTATCCACGTTTCTTCCGTCATCACTCCTTCGTTGACTTGATTGTTCTGATTGATTGTCGGTGTCATGTATAGGACGATGCGACAGCGCTCGATCTCCCAACGTTACGTGCATGGAACCTCATTCTTCGGGTATTCTTTGCAGAATATTTGGGGCTGCGCCCTGAAACATCCTCCAAGCGCGGAGAACCATCATCTCCGACTGATCCTTCTGCGCCAGTGAGAAAATCGGACTCTGAGTTGGTGCGTATCCTTCCTCAGGGTATGGGGTGCTTCTAACGTGAGATTCTTTCAGTAGGTATTCTAGAAGACGGACAGCCAGATTGAATTACATTACGAATCGGACGTCTCTGTGAACTATTAGTATATAAACTTATTCGGTCGGCTTTACAGAGAACGTAAACACGGCATATAAGAGGGCTATGCCCAACGACGCGCTCGCTTCGGTTATAAGTGGTGTGATTGGAAAATCCTGTTGCCATGATTTGACCGAGTTCCGCAACCGTTTCCTAAGAGCGCTCCTCAATAAGGTAGTCTGTGTTTCTGCATTTCAACCCAGAACACATCAAGAGGCCAAATTTTCCCGGCAACTGAAGCCTTTCCCTTCCTATCCCCAGTATGAGGTCACGTCCTATTCTTTCTCTTCCCTTATTCACTGTTTTCTTTGTCTAGTTCAATATTTGATGCCTGCGTGAGACGCGTCAAAGGATCCGAGCTGGGTCTAGGTGTAGGAGAAGACGAGGATGTAGATTGGTTTGCGATTAAAACTATATTGTACCCGATGTTTTTGATGACGAAGTACAGGTGTACGGTTCAGCTCACTCACTCACTCCTTCTGCTCCGCTCATACGTACTTCCCACGTTTTCCCTACACAGACACCTCTTTGACACACGAATGTATGAATGACGGCACTTTCCCCCAACAGTGATAACACGGACCTCCAATCGAGCACTTAAGTTCAAGTCGTCGTAGGCGTGCTCAGCAACCTACTCCCGCCGGGCAATCCTCGCCAGCAACGAGACGCGTCTCCGCGAAGCAGGAATCCTCGAAGCTTCCGTGCTCGGCGGTGGATATAAGCTTGAGCAATGTAATGAAGAGAATCCACTAGCCTTGACTAGCTTGACTACAGTAGTCGTTCAGAAGATTGAACTTTTCGGATGTGGGGTTCTGCCGTGCGTTCTCACAATGGGGTGCAGTACGAAATTTGGGTTCATGTACTGTATTATTTCGGCTTTTTCCGTCCGATGATATCATGTGCCCCTCCCACGTGTTGATGTAGATGCCCAAGTAATTGACTGCAAATCATCTTGCAAATCATCAGTCCAGAGACGCACCATCTGCGACTCCCATGAGTCCCATCAGACGAGCCTTGCATATTTGGCCCGGAGACGGACGTTCCCTAATGTACAGTAACTTATGCATGCGCATCGGGGCAAATCTCAGTGCACTCCCATCATTATATTCATTATATTTTACTGTGACTAGCGTGTGAACGTGTGAACGCTTCCGGCGATACTAGGACTAGTACTGTTAGTAAGGGCATGTAGGTCACGGCCGTCCTCTTCAACCCTCCGAGTCTTCCACCGCATCCCTCACTCTCCCTCATCATTCCCTCCCAGCAAACCAACTCTTCCTTTCCACATGAACATGAGCGACCAGTCCGGACCGTCTCACTTTCAGGCGCTCTTCGAGGCTGCCTTTCGAGACTATGAAAACCAGACAGGCAAGGCATTGGCCAACCATCCACTCGCCGAAAAGCTCCAGAGTTGTAACTCTGTCGAGTCCATTACCGCCGTTCTCTGTGAACAAATAGAAACCTCCAGCGAAATCAGGGGAAAGGACAAACTCTTGAAACCCCTCAAGAACGTCGTATCAGTCCTATATAAACTTTCCTCCGCTTCCGCTTTAAATTTCGGTCAGCATCTCGGTCAGCATCTCGGCCTGCATCTCAGCCATGTACGTCAGTAGTCGCAGATTGGGTTTCAATGTCTCTAACCGTCATTCGCTAGGTTCTTCCACCTGTGATGGCAATACACATAGGCCTCGGTATCCTATTCTCTGTATGTACCTTTCTTTCGTCCCTGAGCGCGCATCTTCCTGACATCCAAATATATCAGGCGGTCAAGGGTGTCCTTGACGATTACGACACATTAGCCGACTTGCTCGAGTCTGTTGAACACTTTTTGAACCGCTTAGAAATCTACACCAAGATCCCTCCTACGGTAGGCATGACTGAGATACTTGTCAAGATACTCGTGGAGCTACTCTCCATCCTGGCATTGGCGACCAAACAGTTACAGCAAGGAAAACTAAGTAAGTCCATGTTAGGTGAGATATTATATTACCTGACCATGTAACGTAGAGGCGCTTTTCAAGAAGCTGCTCTTGGGGGGGAAGGACATCGAGGCGGTACTTCAGAGGCTGGATCGGCTCACTGGGGATGAGGCCCGGATAACCGCTGCGCAAACTCTGGAGGTCGTACATGGGCTTTTCCGGAATATGAGAGAAGTGGTTGACGGTGAGAAATTTCATTTAGCTTATGCCTGGTGTTGAGTAATCTTCCCTTTAGACGGCGAAACATCGATTAAACATGTCCAGGATACGCTCGGTATGTTCCGTAGGGCCACAGTGAAGCCACTCATTCTGACTGAGGAGTAGAGATCATGCAGAAACTCGCAAGTGACATGAACAAGTCAAAACGTCAGTCATTTTTTGGTGTCGCCATCGCTAACCGGAATCACTGATATTGTTTGGCAGGCGACAAATTGGAGAAGAATATTCGGACTTGGCTGTCGCCGCCCGACCCCTGGAAGAACTATCACAATGCCCGCCAGTTACACCAGAGCGGGTCTGCGACATGGTTCCTTCAAGGCGACACGTACTCAGAATGGAAACGGTCCGAAGCCCCGGGTTCCCTTTTATGGGTCCATGGGAAACGTAAGTTGACGCCCAAATTATACGCTCATTCGGTGACCGAAATTCTAACCATTTCGTAGCGGGTGCTGGAAAGAGCGTATTTTGGTGTGTGAAACTCTTGATACCGTCGACTCGAGCTTATCATTTTGGCCAGCTCTGCAATTGTCGAGGATATCGATGCCATGCGGAAAGCAGGGCTTGCGTCACTAGCGTTCTTCTATTGCGATTTTAGGGAAGATCAAAAGAAGGACCTACGCGGACTCCTTTCATCGCTCCTGGTTCAACTCTGTCTCCAATCCGACTCCTACTATGATTTGCTTTCCAAGTTCTACTCCGAACATCTTAATGGTTCGCGTTATCCCGGGAACGATGCACTTGCAGGATGTTTAATGGACCTGCTCAAACTCCCTGGACATGCCCCCGTCTACTTAATCGTGGATGCTTTGGATGAATGTCCGAATACGTCTTCCATCCCATCTCCCCGATCCGACGTCCTAAACCTTATAGTGAAACTTATCAAAACGGAAATTTCGAATTTACACATATGCGTCACTAGTCGACCAGAAATGGATATCAAGGATGTCCTCAATCCTTTTATTTTCCGCTCTGTCTCCCTGCATGACGAACGCGGACAAAAAATCGACATAGAAGAGTACATCACGTCCGTCATTAATACGGATCCAAAAAACAAAAAGTGGAAAGCGCAGGATAAGCAACTCGTCATCGACGTCCTCACAAGAAAAGCTGAGGGGATGTAAGCGTTAATACTGAATTGTTATGACGACTCGCTGATTTCTGTGATGTAGGTTCCGCTGGGTGTATTGTCAGCTGGTCTATATTTGCGGCTGCATCCCAGCACGTATCCGGAATGCACTGAACGATTTACCGGAGACACTCGACGAGACATATGAGCGCACCTTGCGAGAGATCAACAGGGCAGACTGGGAACTCGCCTATCGCATATTTCAGTTAGTCGCAGTGGCTTTCCGCCCGTTTCGCGTCGAGGAACTCGCCGAGTTGCTCGCATTCGACTTCGAGGCGGGACCAATTGCGAAGTTTCACGAGGATTGGCGCCTGGAGGATCCGATGCAAGCGGTTCTGTCTACCTGCCCCAGTTTTCTTGCCATCGTCGATGATGGTATTCATCATGACCGCAAAGCCGTACAGTTCTCTCACTTCTCGGTTAAGGAGTTCTTGACTTCCTCCCGCCTTGCTGAAGCAAACGACATTATTCTCCGCCGTTATCATATTTCCGAGACACCTGCTCATACTCTCGCGGTACGAGCATGTCTGGGCTATTTGCTACACCTCGACACGGATGTCACCACAGACTACGAACGAGAACTGCCTTTTGCTGAATATTCTGCAAAATACTGGGTTGGCCATGCACGGATCGAGGATATGTCGCAACATTTCAAGCATGGATTGAAAGAACTATTCGATCCAAGAAAATCACATCTTGCGGTCTGGATCAGGATATACGACATCCCTCGTCCTCTTTGGACTTCTCCAACTGAATCTTCATGGCCTATATCTGAACGGCAGTCAGATATCCATGGAACTCACCTGCATTATGCCGCTCTTTGGGATTTACCTTCTATAGTAGAGTTGCTTATCAACGAGCACTCACTGAATGTGAACTCTCAAGACACCATAGACTCTGCAACACCACTACATGTGGCATTGAAACATCGACACCTGCCAGTCGCTCGCAAGCTTATCGAACGTGGCGCAGATATGTCAGCCCAGGACAATGACGGCCGGACCCCATTACATCTGGCGTCGAGAACAAGAGAAGTGGAAGTCGCTCGCATGCTGATCGATCATGGCGCGGATGTGTCAGCCCAGGATAACGACGGCCGGACTCCATTACATCTGGCGTCGCAAGCGAGGGAACTGGAAATCGCTCGCATGCTGATCGATCTTGGCGCAGATGTGTCACCCAACGACAACGAGGGTCAGACCCCATTACATCTGGCGATGGAAGCGAATAAATGGGAAGAGGCTAATGCGGTATTGGCAAAACTGGAAGTCGCTCGCATGCTGATCGAGCGTGGCGCGGATGTTTTCGCCAAGGACCACAAGGGCAAGATCCCCCAATTACATCTGCCGTCGATGGCGGGGCAACTGGAATTCGTCCACATGCTTATCAAACGTGGTGTGGGTGTTTCAGCCCAGAACTCCTACGGCCAGACTCCATTACATTTTGCGTCGGAAGCAGGGCAACTGGAAGTCGCTCGTATGCTGATCGAGTATGGCGCGGATGTGTCAGCCCGGGACGCCTACGGCCTGACTCCATTATATGTATCGCAAGAGGGGAGACTTCCAATCGTACGCATGCATGATGCGGATGTATCAGCCCAGGATGACGAAGGCTGGTCCCCATTACATCTGACGTGGAGGGGACTGGAAGTCGCCCGCATGCTGATTGAACGTGGCGCGGATGTGTCAGGTCAGGACAACGAGGGCCGGACCCCATTACATACGGCGTCGTCATCGGGACTACTGGAAGTCGCTCGCATGCTGATCGATCTTGGCGCGGATGTGTCAGCCCAGGGCAACGAGGGCCAGACCCCGTTACATCTGGCGTTGAAAATGTCGAGATGGTTCAGGTTGAAAGGGAAATTGGTGCGACTGGAAATTGCTCGCATGCTGATCGAGCATGGCGCAGATGTGTCAGCCCAGGACAACGAGGGCCAGACCCCATTACATCTTGCGTCGAATGCGGGGAACCTGGAAGTCTATCGCATGCTGATCGAGCATGGCGCGGATGTATCAGCTCGAGACAACAAGGGCCAGACCCCATTACATCTGGTGTTGGATGCGGATAGATGGGCAGTGTGGGAAACGAAATCGGTGCAATTGGAAGTCGCTCGCGTGCTGGTCGAGCATGGCGCGGATATGTCAGCCCAGAACAACGAGGGCCAGACTCCATTACATCTGGCCTCGAAAATAGGGAAACAGGAAGTGGCTCGCATGCTGATTGAGCATGGCGCGGATGTGTCAGCTCGGGACAACGAGGGCCAGACCCCATTACATCTGGCGCAATTGGAAGCGGAGAAATGGGAAACGAAATCGGTGCAATTGGAATTCGCTCGCATGCTGATCGAGCATGGCGCGGATATGTCAGCCCAGGACAACGGGGGCCAGACTCCATTACATCTGGCCTCGAAGAAGGGGCAATTGGAAGTCGCTCGCATACTGGTCGAACATGGCGCGGATGTGTCCGCCCAGGACAATGAGGGCCGGGCCCCATTATATCTGGCGTTGAACGTGTCACTGCAAGTGACGGGAGTGGAATTGGCAAAATCGGAAGTCGCTCGCATGCTGGTTGGATACGGTGCAGATGTTTTAGCCCAGGACAACAAGGGCCAGACCTCTCAATTACACCATCTAGTGCCGATGGCGGGGCAACTAGAATTCATTCGCTTGCTTATCGAGCGTGGCGTGGGTGTATCAGCCCGGGACTCCAACGGCCGGACCCCATTACATCTGGCGTGGCGACTGGAAGTTTCTCGCATGCTGATCGAACGTGGCGCGGATGTATCAGCACAGGACAACGAAGGCCGGACCCCACTACACCTGGTGTCGCAAGTGATGGAACTGGAAGTTGCTCGCATGCTGATTGAGCATTGCGCGGATGTGTCGGCTCAGGACCACAAGGGCCAGATCCCATTACATCTGGCGTCAGAAGCAGGGCAACTAAAAGTCGCTCGCATGCTGATCGAGCATGGCACAGATGTGTCAGCCCAGGACAATGAGGGCCAGACCCCATTACATCTGGCGTCGAAGGAGGGGCAACTGGAAGCCGCTCGCATGCTGATCGAGCGTGGTGCGGACGTTTCACCCAACGACAATGAGGGCCAGACCCCATTACATCTAGTGTTGGAAGCGATACAATGGGAAGCGACGAAACAGGAAGCAGCAAAACAGGAAGTCGCTTGCATGTTGATCGAGCGTAGCCGTAGCGTGGATATGTTAGCCAAGGACAACAAAGGCCGGACCCCATTACATCTGGCGTTGAAAGCGGGGCACCTGGAAGTCGCTCGCATGCTGATCAAGCGTGGCGTGGATGTGTCAGCCCAGGACAACGAGGGCCAGACCCCATTATATCTGGTATCGAGCGCAAAGCGACTGGGATGTCTGATGTCGAAAATGGGGCAATTGGAAGTCGCTCACATGCTGATAGAGCGTGGTGCGGATGCGTCAGACCAGGACAACAAGGGCCAGACCCCATTACATATGGCGTCAAAAGTGGGACAACTGGAAATTGCTCGCATTCTGATCGAGCATGGCACAGATGTGTCAGCCCAGAACAATGAGGTCTTGACCCCATTACATCTGGCGTTGAAAGAGAGGGAGCTGGAGGTCGCTCGCATGCTGATCGAGCATGGCGCGGATGTGTCAGCCCGGGACAGGGAGGGCCAAACCCCATTACATCTGGCGTGGCGACTTGAAGTCGCTTGTATGCTGATCGAGCGTGGTGCAGATGTTTCAGCCCGGGACAACGAGGGACAGACCCCATTACATCTGGCGTCGAAAGAGGGGCAACTCAAAGTCGCACGCGTATTGATGGAGCGTGGCACGGATGTGTCAGTCAAAGACAACAAGGGCCGGACCGCATTACATCTGGCGTTGGAGGTGGTGGCGGGATGCGATTCAAGTGGAGCAGAGAAAAGGGAATCAGCGAAGCTGGAAGTTGCCCGTATGCTGATCGAGCATGGCGCGGATGTTGTAGCCCAGGACAACAAGGGCCAGACCCCCCAATTACATCTGGCGTCAAAGGCGGGGCAACTGGGGTTCGTTCACATGCTTATCGAACGTGGCGTGAGTGTGTCAGCCCAGAACTCTGACGGCCAAACTCCGTTACATCTGGCGTTGAAAGCGGAGGAACTGGAAGTCGCTCGCATACTAATCGAGCGTGGCGCGGATGTGTCAGCCGAGGACAACGAGGGTCAGACCCCATTACAGCTGGCGCCGAAATGGTGGCGACTCAACGTCGCCCCTGTTCTGCTCGAGCGTGGTGCGAGTGTGTCGGTTCAGGACACAGATGGCCATACTCCAATGCATCTGCCAGAGGGGTCACAGCCAGACTCACGGGTGGGGCACCTAGCAATCATTCGTATGCTTCTCGTGTATGGCGCAGATTTTATGGAATTTGGACTAATTCTCGCTGTTTTTTATCTCCTCAATTCGAACCTATTTCGGTCTGCGCTAACGCTTTAGATTAGGACGTATGTACTATTTACAGAAACTTGAACCTCACCATTTACTATATGTCTTCCCCCGGTCCTTTGGTACCAGCTTTGAAATTAATCTACAGTGGCTTCTTCTCGTCGCTTCTCGATTTGGAAAATTTTAAATTGTATCTATGGGACGTCTAGTTTATTTCTATAAATAATACTGGACAGTATACTAGGGGTTCATGTCGTAGAAATCAAAATACGAGGACAGCTGTGCTCTTTCGTTATTGTGACTGGGCTATGACGTGGCGTGTCCCTCATCGCTTCGGTCCAGTTTGGAAATGAGCCGTTCCTACCTTATTATCATGATGGTAATCAAGTCCCTATGCGACAAGGAAATTCCACGTACTCAGTGAGAATGACTACTAGTAGTCCTAAAATTCTGGAATTGTTTGTTTATTTGAGCTTGATTTGAGCAGATTAGAAGCTATACGAGTTACTAGTAGTAGAACGTTAAACACAATATTAATCAATATTAATCAATATGGTTTGGCCGACAACGCTAATATAGCTCGTAGTCATACCTGTGCTCCAGATACGCACTTCTCGTTCCCCTACTACCTTGTCCCACAAAGCACATTCAGTTACCTCTCATATAACAAATTGTACATCACCAAAGTCCCAGAAAGTATTCACGTTGTTCATAATATTTTGCATGGGGCAGCGTACTTCGGTACCGAAACTATTCGTTGGACCAGACCTCATGAAAAAGCTGGTCATGATTTAGAGTACCTGTAATATACATGTAGCATGCAGTATATGTCGCAAAAAGGCCAAACCTGGCAAGGATCGCGTGAGCGACGCTCAGGCAATCGTGGACGGTGAAAACTCAGTTATACAAGTGAGACAATATGATTATCCGCGCGCACATCCGTCCAAGCGACGAAGCTTACCCCGACAACCAAAGGAAGGACATTTATGAGCGCAGCTGTGATATCGTTCCACCGCCGGCCCGGGGTCCGAGAAATGGCCCATGATCATACGATCAGAATGAGATCGGTGACAAGGCGCGACAACGCAGGGTAAGCAATGAGAAGTGTGACACGTCCTGCTGCAGCATCACCCCACGCATCCTTATAGTCTTGCGTGTGAATCGTTGTCAAAATGATCCCCGCGCTCGGCACTATAGCAACATACACACGCTATGCTATGAATATCACTCTCTTCTCGGCCTGTTGGCGCTCCAGGGTGAGAGGCATGGGCAGTAAGTTAGGTTTTCAATCGTTCCTGACCAATCAGAGGCAGGACGTACAGATAACAAGAGTTGTATCGGCCTCCACAGTACCATATCCTATCGCGTTCAGCGCATTGTGACGAACTAATGGGCACGCGCTCCACCGCCATCATTGTAAATCAACGTGTACAGCGATCCACTTAACTGGCGAGCATCGTCCTCTGGCCATAAGCGGTTTACAGTACAAGACATATCATCCAGCGTAGTGCATGCGGTGCGAAGAGAAATGCTGCCTGTGGAAAATGGTCGATCCGGATGGTTGAGAAGGCCTTCTCTTCTATCAGCGAGCGTGAGCCTGAAAGCGTCTGATTCGCGAGCCTAAACTGAAAAGCGTGGACCTAACTTATAACGAAAGCAGCGCGTAGGAATGACGGGAGAGACTATATGACGGAACGGCGGCGGCGAAAAGAGCCTTGCGGTGTAAAACTGGGCTATACGCCTCATAATACAGTAGAGAGGAAACAGGAGGGCAAAAATGGATCACTTACGACAGGCGGGATGTCGATTTTAATGTCTGATTTGGTAAGAAAAGAGGGAGAGAGAGAGAGAGGAGGTGATATGAAGGCGAGGTTGCAAACATGATCACACCTGAGACTAGAGAGCGTGTGTGAGCGGAAGACCAGGAAGGAGAAGTCAAGGAGCAAGCGAGAAGAGGCGGAAGGCGGGCAAGTCCGGCGCGGTTTGGGTTCGGCCGGTGAAATTTGGTGAAATGTCAGTTGCTACCCGCCACTTCGACTTTGACCCGACGCCCTCCCAAATCTGAACGGGGTAACAAGCAGTGAGCAAATTTATGAGACTTTTAAGCGTTTCGCACTGATTTCTGTAATTCTGTTGCGCAATAAATAATGGGGAAATAGTCCCTTGAGCTTGCGGTGTCCGAAGACCGAAGGGCCATCCGGCCATGGCACATACTGTACCACTCGTCAAGATGGACTCAGGAAAACGTTTTGCTTTCTTCACCCACGGCCATATGGCCATATGAGATCGGCTCAAACCACCGCCCGACTCCATAGTGTTACCCTTGGAGAGAACATATTTCGTTAAGTGATTTCCTGCCTTAGCCACGCCGCTAAGACGACTGCTTGTCTTATTAATAATTCCAGATTTGTTGGCAGCCTCCGTGACTATGTACTGCGAGTTGGATTAGGAGAGAGGAAAGCATCTCTTCTCCTAGTCGAACTCGGGGTTCAATGCCGTCATTTCCTGGAAGCCCTTTTCAAATGCAACTGCGGCGCGGCGTCCCTCCGTCATGGTGCGTGGAACCCGATAGTTCCAAGTGTCGTTGTTATCACGTATCAATATGTATCCTGAATGTTCAATCGTCCCGTTGTCCTGGACAAAGCAACACCATATTGATCGTTGTGCATATGAATCTAGAACTCCGGGTACTACAGTAGTATCTGTCGAGCCTGCGGCAGTCCATCAACGCATTTGAGATAATTAACACTAAGGCCAAGCGCAATGAGAGCGAAGCTCCAGATGAATTCCTCATCTTGGCGATGTTGGGCCCAAACCTGCACCACCCACTGGCACGCGCGCGACAACCCAGAGCGAAACTGCACCGTGGGCGTCCCTTTGATCTGAACGAGAACGACGGACCTGCCCGCAGATATCACCC
>QLOU01004044.1:0-15098 GCA_003313715.1 Russula abietina | reverse complement strand
TTGTAAATGGCTAGAGTCAGGTAGGGAGTCAGATAGCGTCGTGTTAGATAGCGTCGTGTTGTACATAAAATGAAGACACGAACCAAAATGTTCCCGACGATTCCATAATCCTTCCAGAGATCCGTAAAATGGAAGTCTCTCACATATGATTCAGTAAACTTCTTTGTCCTTTGGAACTGTTGATGATCGTCATCGAGTTTTCGCCAATTGGCTGTACACCTTGATTTTCCGCACTCGTCAGGTATACATATTAAAGAAGAAAACACTTCGATACTTTGGGCACCAGTTTTGGACAATACATGCGAGGAGGACTTGCTCCGGGTAGTCAGCGATGTAGGGACCAAGGCCATATATGACATGTCGAAAGTAGCTGCCCGGACACCGGAGAACTTCAGGCTCTGTCATGTATGGTTTGAGTGAGGAAAGGATCTCGAAGAGTGAAGAGTGAAACATCTGTCGCCGGAAATCTCGAAACTTTTCGCTTCCAGCGTGTTTCTTGTCCGCTTTTCAGAAATATAAGCAAAAATTTGACTGAAACCAGGGAATAGTACTTACTTTTAGGTATCGGGAGGAAGCCAATCAGGACGACAGCATTCCCACGAGCCCTTCGGACTCTATTGTGTACATTCCCTATGGACATGTACAATGGCCAATACTCATTGTGCCCTGTTGCCACTGAAACGACTGTTTTGTCGCTCCCGAGAATGATCGGTACAAACATGGAACCATGCGTGTTCTTATCTTTCGCGATGATGTTCTGTTGAAGCTACAGGGTCAGCGGACTAATGGAGGTATGAAATAAAACATACCACTTGGTTGTAGGCCCAATCCCCAGACATCAAGTTCTCATATATTCGGTCTCCATCTTCGTCAAATTCCTGATAGGGTACGTAGTCGAACCCATGTTTAAATGTTGTATCGGCAATCATGTCCTTGATGACATCACGGGGATTGCGGTAGTAAATTTCATATTTCGCTGACATCCATTCGGGGACTTGGTTGTCTGGAGTTTTACCCGTATATGTGAGAGATGTGCACTGCCACGAGACGTCTCCTAGGTCGGAAGAATCGATAGTGCCATAAATGTCGCTATGATCCTTGAAGATCATTCCTCCGCCTGGAAATTTCGCGATCTTCTCCATTAGTATGTCTATGTTGGCACCAGACATGCGAGCTCTGCAAAAAAGGAATTCGGCCATTTCAAAGTGATCCTGGCTTTCGAAGGGACTCCAGTCGTCAATGGCCTTCGGTTCGGGTGGCAGAGGCCCAGGGAAAAGACCATTTACCTTCTGGAGAGGGACCCCGCATTCATCACAGGGTACAGCTACAAATGTTTAATATTGATTGATGTGTAGAAGTAAACAAACGCTCGCCATTCAAAGCTTGGTGAAGGATTTTGGTCTTCGCCTCGTTTACACCAGTCTTTGGAGCTGAATTAGGATCAGGAATAATGCCGTCAAGTTCCGGGATTAGCGGTTCGGATTCTATTTGATCGACTGCTGGGGTATGTGGCGACCCGGGACTGGGGAAAACCGCTGGAGTATGGGGAGGGCTGGAGAAAGCGACGGGAGTGTGTGCAGGGGAGACAATGGCCCGATGTACTGGAGTTCGGTATCGAGCTATAGGTTTGAAACGTAGGTCAAATGAAGGATAACACTGTACAAGAATCAAACACACCGTCGTAATACTGTAATCCCGGGTGAGACAACCGTAGGTGTCTCGCGAGCGAACCAGTAGTCTTCAGTATCCGAGAGCAGCCTTCAACTGTACACTCATGCCCTCGAGCTAGTTGAGTTGAGCGGTTCATGGTTGTCGACGGTAATACCGTAGGTGACAGTAGAGAGTCTTTCAAGACTTGACAAGTTTGACAAGTCCGCTAAACTGACCAAAAAGGGAAACACGCGTGCGGTAATTAGAACTTTGTACGTATAACGGAACGGCAACACGTTGCACTCACACTCTCACTTCACTGCTCACACAAGTCATGTCACCTCAAACAACTGGCGTACGAAAGTCTAAGAGGGCCACGGCGGTCAACTGGAAAGAAGGGGACACTCGAGCCTTGCTTCGGGCACCAGGTCGCCGCGCTCCAGAAGAGATTGCCGCCACTAAGAAGAAGAGCGCTGAAGAGCGCAAGTCAAAAGAGCAAGCTACGAAAGCCAAATTGAAGAAGACAATTCGTGACATTAACCGTGCTTCAGAACTTGAAGATACTCTAGCCAAAGAGAGAGAGGAAGCAGAAAATACCTTCCCTCGCTGCCGCACCGGTATGTTTGATCGATTACTTAATGCCAAACGTAATTTTTTTGGCCAACGTGGCAACTAGATGTCAAAACAGGGGGTGTTGAAACAGAAGTCGGTTCGGAGCTTGACGAGGAAAACCCCACTCAGAAGGCTTCAAGACAGACTGCGGGGCCTTCTGAGCAGGCAAACGCTAGTAAGAATTGATAACCCCCTTCTTGAGTTTTACTGATGTTCTGACTCACCAGCTCAAAGAACGTCATTGAAACGCTCCTATGCGGTCATGGATCTGAATGCCAAAAAAAAAAAACACGGTACATTCTCAAACTTGTTGAATTTGGATGACCATTAACATTCCGGTCAGTTGACGATAAAGATATAGAGAGAGGCGATGACATACCTGAGGTGGCCCCAAAGCCAAGGCCGCGGATCGTGAAAAAGTGAAAGAACACTGAAAAAGATGTGGGGGCAGACGGCGAAGAGCTCGATGACGACAATCCTTTTGGTATGTTGTATGCCAAATAGTTATCTGAGGCTTCAGACGGGGCAACGTTTCTCTTGTAGATCTGCGGCACCGCAAGAGAGTATCACAGGGTGTCTCCCCATCGAGTGAGCATAGGCAGAACGAAAATGAAGACGCACGTTCTGGCTCCGGAGGGGGAGAACCAACGCCACGACTGAGACAAAGTGCACCCAAGACGCAATTTGATGATGGTATCTCTGAACTCGCCAGTGCAGATGACCCTGACTGGAAAATGAGCCGAGGTAACGAAGACGAAGATGGAGACGGAGATGAAGGCGAAGATGGAGACGGAGACGAAGGCGAAGATGAAGACGGAGACGAAGGCGAAGATGAAGACGGAGACGAAGGCGAAGATGAAGACGGAGACGAAGGCGAAGATGAAGATGGAGGCGAAGGCGAAGATGAAGATGAAGACGAAGATGAAGATGAAGATGATGCCACGGACTTGGGCACCATAGAGGAGGACGATACCCTTGGTACTGACATGGATGATTCGAATCCAGAAGTGAGCCCACTGCAACAGAAGAAAAAAGCAAGGTCGTCAAAGTCGCTCAAAGTGCGGGGAAACCTGAGGGCTGAGATCTCACAAAGGCGTCAGCGGAACGAGCCGGAGGTGAGGCAAACAACGAGTGGATGACTGTTTGGCTGATGACATAACCAGATTGAACATATTCAGCGAACCGTCAACAATCCGTAAGTTGATTTTTCCCCCAATGACAACCATGCTCACCGAAGGCGCTCTCTTTCTCCTCAACCTCTGCCATGAATACAGGGATCTCCGATATGCAAAGGCGATGGCCGGCGTATCAGATGCATGGCTTAAGGAACACAAAGCCACCCCAGCTGCCCAATGCCGGCGACGTACTATGGAGGATTCTGATGACGATGCTTCAGCAAGGGCATCCCGTAGTGCTACCAGAAAACCTTCAAAGAGACGAATCCTCGACTCCGGGGTTGGTATCGCTTCCGAAGTGCCAGCTCTTCCCTCAAAATGATCGCGTAAGAAGTCAACGCCGGGAATGGTTCGTGGCAGAGAGTCTATCGATGTTCAGACTAGCTGTCGCTCCGGCGCCGTCGAGGACGAAGGTGATAAGGAAGAGCGAGGAGTACGCATGTCTAACCAGGTGCGTTGTCGCTATGTTTCCCATTGACACCATGCTAATTGTTACTGGACAGTGAGTCACTGGACGAAAGGGCCTTGACTGTTTACCAAAGCACGTTTGCCGGACAGACGCGGCTATTCTGTTCTCTGTTTGATTCTGCTCTCGCTATGTGCAATTGTGTTGACTCATGGACTGATATAGTAACTCGTCGACCATACGCTCTAGATCCAGACCTGTTGGATCTTCAGTAACGAGTCCCAATTAGAACTGCGTGATGAATGGTCTGTCCATCACCCAGTTCTTGTCCACGTCCGTCTCTGTCCGCTACTATACGATGCCATTCTCGCTTGACTTGTTATCCACTACTTTACGCATCAGCTGCTTTACGATACAGTGTGCCTCAAGATGTCTGCTTTGTATTTCCATTACTATACGCGTCTAAGAAGATCTGTCTATCGATATCTTGATTCTGAACAGTTACTCAATACGTTACAAAATGACTTCGTTGACCAAGTTGTTGCCGCATGAAACAAGGACTTCTGATTCGCAGAACCCTGTTACAAGTTTGGCAACGACAAAAGGGAACCACCTCTGATTCGCAAAGAGTTTCCTTAAAAGTCCACAAAGCCATTCAACTTCGCATTTCATTACTATACACGCTCAAGAATGCTTTCCAAGTAGAGGTGTCCACAATATCGCGCTTTTGGCCCTGTTTGGCTTTGCTTGATAGATTTCGTTCGTTTCGAGTATAAATAGCTCTGTAATCACTACTGGAGAAGCCCCAGACTTCTCTTGAATCTTATTCTGTGTTTCTTAAAAACCCCTTCTTGTCCACTTAACGCTTTCAAACCAATTTCACAACCATTTAAACCAATTTCTCTCCCATGCTTAGTAATAAAGCGACACTTAAAACTGAGAACACGCTTGTCGCGTCTTCTAGAAGGCTTCTTAAAGCAGTAATTGAAGTCTATAGAATTGAGTGCCTGTGTTATGGTCAACCCAAGTCACTCAACAACCGAACCAGTCTTGTACAAGTGAACACGAAATCGGCTATTGCCTGAACGCCTCACAGAGCGTATCACTAATGGTTCTTCATGAATGCAGGCTATTGCGACGGCTGTGTCGCCGGTGATACGCCCTAAGGTTTCTGAATACAAAATGGAACATCTTATTCTTGAAGCCCGCGACAAATTTCGCAAGGTCTTTATAACAACTTTTGCAGCATATATCGGAACGATGCACTCTCCGTGGGAAATCAAGGATGAGGTGTCAATTGATGCCATGTAGAGTTGCTGGGATCATGTCTATTAGTCGACTCGTGCCGCCCCATATAAAATATCTGGACAGCATGATGTTGTCTTCGTCCTGGTTCATATTGTCATTCTCGTGAAGTACACGCTAATTGGACCATAGGGTGATCAACGATGGAAAGAGCTACGAAACCTAATCGGTAGAAAGGCCGTCGAGGACTCGAGGCCCTTGATGAACATTTCTGGAACAAGAGGGCCAATACCAACAGTGCAAGACGCAACATGGCCATCGAGCTTTTCAAGAAGAATAGCTGGATGTATGGGTCTGTCAAGTGTGATGGTGGCAAATTGGTGCGTGCTTGCCGCTGTTACGGCCGCTGACTAACTTCGTTGTATGCATAGTACCTTGAACAACCCTTTTACGGTCCCCTAATCTTGAAGACATTTGGATTTTTCTTCAGGTGGACGAAGACGCGTGATGAGACCTGGCCGACAATAAAAGGAAAACCTTATATAGGTGCTCTTGGACTTGCGACTGCGGCTGTATGAGTTTTACCTTGCTTTTTAATTTCGGTGCTCATCGGTATATTTAGGTTGAACGTGCCATTGATTTCTGGGCTAACCTCGATATTCCAGCTGAGTATGCTGATTAGCCAGCAATCACCCCGTACAACAAAGTGAACAAAAGCAAGTCAAAGCGGGAAGATGATCATTTCGGCAAAATAAAGGAGTTTAATGCTGACCAATGGGGCCTCGTTACGAATGGTTGGATTACTGGTGCTTGCGACAAGGGGCTTGATAGCATGGCAGTCATGCAACCCCTTGTTGATGCGGCAACACAGGTTTCCGTGCCAGGTAGCTCAAAAAAAAGTGTTGAGCCTTCCGCGTCCAATATTGGACCATCACCTCAGTCACGTAGCAAGATTGCCGAGGGTGCCATTACCGATTCCGAATAATAGGTATGTATGTCAGTTCTATTGAATTTTGTTTACTGATTTTAACGCTAGCTTCTGCCGCAGACCGCATTCGCTTTCCCGTCACGCATCACATCACACTTGTCACTGCCCATCACCCCCGCTCCGTCACCCTCAATCGCCCGATCCTGTGAACCGTGAGGCTGCTTCAACAAGCATCTATTCTTTTCACTTGTTACTTTGTTACTGCGCTTCAACATGCATCAATTTCTCATGCCCTGTTATTTCTTGTTCAACTGTATGGATTCTTGGTATCTCTTAATATAATTGTGACAATAATTTGTGCCTGGACTACAAAGTCTTGAAAGTGACTTGAACAATATAGATAGACTTTATTTTGGTCTTGAGAATAACTTTAAAATAAGTTGACATTTTAAAAAGTGCTTATAAATGCTTGAGAATATAAATCTAGCCTCTTTACTATAGAATCAAGCAAATCTCAAGATAAAAATAAAGTATAATTTGCAGACCTATGTCTTGAATCCAGAGACATTGTCTTAGATCAAGAGACATTGTCTTGGATCAAGAGACATTGTCTTGAATTCTCAGTCTTGGATTTGCTTGAAATCCTTGAATCAAGCAAATCAAGAGTAATAAAGGCATACCACCTTTTGCTGATGTAGATGACCATATGCACATAGCACGCATGTGGTACGCTGTCATTCTGTCTGATTGCGGGCTGTGTACGAGTCTAGGTGCCAGGCCGCGAAGAGTAGCGGAATACCCAGTTCTCCCTATCGAGCCATGGTACAAGAGTTGAGAGGCTGTGCTTCAGACCACAGAACCTGGGGTGTATAAATCAGTTTGGATGATTACCTCTTCGTCACTGTCACCCCATGGGTATGCATCTGCATTTACATCTCCGTGTGTCGTTGGTCGCATTGTCATCAGGGTAGGTGCAGGTCACGTCCGAGAAAGGTGAGAGTGCTGGCACCACCCGTGAGTGGTTGTCGATGATGACAGAACAAGTCGGCGACTTATGAATTGAGGGACTCGAGAAACCAACGCCCTCCCCATGCTTCGATACCAAAAAAATGAGAAGGACGTGTAAGAGGAGATAGCTCCAACTCGGGTATGATGGTGGCAAGAATGAAATTGCATGGATTCAGTAATCGAGCCAAGTAGCCCCGCCATTGTCGGCCTTGATAACTAGCTTGGGCTTAATGAGTTGAGATAGCATGCAGCGAGGCGGCATCAGACCGGAGACTCTCCCGGACTCTTCCAATGCCACTGCAACACCTAATGTAAGTGCGAATCTCACGGACACATCAGCCTTCTACTCATCACCTCTGGCAGAGACATGGTCATGGAGTGGCAGAAAAAGTGTCATGGTAGGTGCGAAGGGGGCAGAAAAAATGTGTCGTGGTACTGTAGGTGCGGAGGAAAATGTAGAAGGTCAACCAGTGTTGAAAAAAAAACTCAAAGTCAGTTGTTTGGCAGGACAAACATGATTTATAAGCAAATACCAACTCCGCTGCAGTGATCGGGGCCCAAATCTTGATTATCTGTCGCTAGAACTCGCTAGACCAGAGTTAGTGCTTGGTAGCTACTTATGTTTTCCCCAATGAAGGATGCGAAATGAGACATAGCAGGTACTGAACACGTGATACAGTAGCCCAAATAAGTAATGCATCACATGAAATTTATCACAAAATTGCATCACTCCTCATTTTCTTCCTATCAATTACTCTTGCAACAGTTATTGGATATCAACATAATGGTATATATTAAGTGTGTGGTGTTGTTAAGCCCGCAGCGGGACTTAGAAATATATAGTGTGGGGGACTGTTATTACCCGCTCACAAGTAGCGCAGGGCTTAATACCTGCTACTATGGTCAATAGTACAGGGCTCAATACCTGTTACTACGTGCAGTGACCTTCTGATCGGTGGACTTGATATCGCTCAAGTACTTAAGCGTCGAGTGGTTGCCTGCCTTTAAAGGCAACCAAGAAAGATGGAAGAAGTTGAGAAGGTTCCGATCAATGAAGTCACAGGGGAAATCGATAGTATAGCTACGTGTTTAGTGAAGCTGAAGTTGGGGTTCAGCGAAGCTAAACTCTGTCCTTAAATACATGTGTTGTACCCTAATCTAGTACTAAGATCTTCCGATGGGATCGCTTATCCCATCAAAGGGATCTCTAGTAATCCCGATCGCATCAAGATTACTAGGGATCCTTCACTAGGGTTCTACTCCAGGCTTCCTGGGGTTCCGATCGCATCGACCGGCGTCAACTCGTACATCAAAGATCAGTGATGGGATCGGGGAATCAGATCGTAACCAGAAATGATGGAATCGGGGATCAGATCGTAACCTGAGATAATAGTACAGTAACGCTCAATCCGGCATACAAGCTAGCCATGAAAGAGAATGTGAAAAACTTTCCTTCGTTGTTCCTGCCATCTGCTTGTGGACTCCCTCACCAGGTGACCCCACTCATCTGCTTCCTAAAGTAGACGAATGGGCCACCAAGCACAGTGAACTTGTCAGGTGTGAAAAATGTACTATCAGGTGTTCTACGGGTATAGTGAGGTAAAAAAATTGAGAAGTGCTGTGCAATACTTATTTGGTTGTTTTGATCCCCCCTACTTTGTGCTATATGTCCTTTGATACGGAAGTAATTGAATAAACAGTTTTAATACCTTGTATAACCACCCTTTCCGGCATGCTTTGATATAGCTTCTCAATATACTCCTCTTCAATCCTCCCCCATTCCTCCTGTAGCATGGCCCACATGTCGTCCTGGTTCCTTGGAAGTGGGCTCCGAGTGCATACTCTATGCTCCAAATACTCCCACAAATTCTCTATGATATTCATGTCTGGGCTGCTTGCGGGCCAATCGAGTTTGTCGACCTTTTTTTGCTTGAACCAATCCTGTGCCAGGCAAGAGGTATGCTTTGGATCGTTATCTTGCTGGAAATATACGTCCTTCTTGTTGATCGCCAGGTCCCATAAGCTTCCTAGAACATCATTGGAAAGGATTTCAACATAAAGCTTGGCATCCATGTTGCCCTCGATGTGGCAAACCCGACCCAAGCCCTTTGTGGTGATACATCCCCAGATCATAACATTCCCACCACCGTGTTTTATCTCCTTTCAGACATATCTCTTGTCGAATTCTTGCCCTGGCTTCCTCCAACAATAGCAACACCTATCGGACCCAAAAAGATTGAATTTGGACTCATCAGAAAAGATCACTGCCTTCCAATTGTCAACTGTCCAATGTTGGTGTGCTTCTGCCCATTCAAGACGCTTTTCCTTCTTCTCCTGGGACAAGAAAGGCTTTTTATGACATATGTAAGACTTCAAGCCACAGCTGGCAAGTCTTTTCCGGATGGTCTCAGCAGTTACATAAGGGAAGCAGAGCCGTTGAAGGTCGGTGATGTCATGTGCCTCAGTACTTGCAAGCATTCTGACTGCAATGTGGGTGTTGTGAGTGGTGAATTTGTGGGGACAACCAGGTTTGGGCTTCACATAATAGTAATCTTTGGTTTTCATGTACCTGTGATAGATGCGGTTGACAGTGGTCCGGTGAATATTGAATATTGCCTCGATTTGCTTGTCCGAGAGACCAGTCGCTTTGAGGTGGACAATCTGTGCCTTTTTGGTGGGTGTTGTGTAGGCCATTATTAGCAGAGGGTTGTGCAGATGTGTTGATGGTGAATGGAAGTGGAAGTGATGTGTTATCGCAGAAAATCGAAAGGGCCAGTCGCGAGCGTCACTTTCCAAAAAAGTAATGCACAGGCACTCTGGCAAGTTTTTGTGATGTTCTTCCACACAAAGCAAACATATGGTAATATTTTTATGTACATAGACAACCTACACCTGTACAACTCTGTAGGATCCAACAGTGAATCAAGACATTCGGAATTCTTTGAATACGAGCAGAAATAAATGCAGTGGTCATGTGTTGCATTACATAATTGGGCTACTGTAGATCAACTGGACATGGCATGAACTCGAAACTCAAGAGGTAGACACTATTTGCGACTGTAAGACAGAACATAGTACCATGTAAGATAGATAGAGGAGGGGTGGTGAAAAATTCAGGGGAAATAAAGAAGTAAGCAAAAGGCTAGGCAAATTGAACAACAGCAAGCTCCTCTTGCGCGGCTAGAATGAAAAAGGGATGAGTGTAAAAGCAAGTGTGTGTCAGCTGTAACTTACGAGCTGCGACATCAGTGCATCATTATCATTATTTGTTCCAGACAGAAACAGCGATAGGGTGGTCGGAGAGCCGTCGCGCGACAACGAACTGCCCAATGTTCTCCTGGAAAGGTCTCGATGACTCGAGCCTCTCCACGAAAATATTCTGCAGGCTGGGCAACACTTCTATTATTCTGTCCCCAACGAGCTCTTGTAGGGCCGCCGCGATACCTGGCGCAAATATCTTGGATAGGTAGAGATTCTTCACCGCGGTAAATGGAAGGAAGAGTTGCAACCATAGGGTGTTCTCGATGGCATCATCCTTCCAAACGAGTTCCGGATACCGATATGTATGCTCGACGTAAAGGTCCTCTGCCGTGGAAAGGGGGTGCAAAGAGGAATTACAGACCTGCTCGATGAACGAAAGCTGCCAATCTGATTCTTTGCATCGGATTCCTATCGCAGTTTTGAGACTAGTAATGGGACGTTTGGGCAACCGGCGGTACACCGCCTCGGGCACGGGTGCAAGTCCGAGGTGGGCGTATTTATAATGGAATCGCACATATGCACGGGGATTCCAGAGTTTGGGTATACGGTTGATGAATTGGACGAGCCGTGGGATGTCAAAATCGATCTGATTGAAGAGAGTTATATGCAAATCGTCGAGTTGAGGGGTGTCGATGCGGGCCACGAGGTCCTCTGAATATTCAATAACCCCTTTAAAATAAAGATAAGTGAGAGCAGGGATGACAAGACGTTTTGGTGGAGGCGGACGTCGGGTCTCCTGGTCAGGGCGAGATTGAGGGGATCGGAATCCAATGTGAAGTGTTTCGAGGCTTGACAACACCGAGAGGAGAGCGACGATAGATTCAGGTGAAATGTAACCGGAATGGGAAATATCAATGAGCTTAAGGGTGACAAGGTGAGTAGCAGACAAAAGCAGGTTTGGCAATCCCGGAAATGGAGTGCGAAACAAGTGAAGGATTTGCAGACGTGGGGCAGATCCAGCCAAGAACGAATCGGGAATGACCGGCTGCGTTCCATATGACCTGAGCCACAGGCCTGTCAACTCCGGGAAAGGCACCTGCATCGCAGCCAAGACTTCCTCCAATTGCCGACCCAAAAGGTACAAGTTGATTTGACATACGCGATTGCTCTGCCCAAGTGCTGCAATGATATGGTCTGTGCTTGATCTAAAGGCCATATCGTCGTTAACGATGAGAGGCAAGGCCGGCCAGACGTCCAGTGTGTCTTTTGCGGGTGTTCTGGATGTACAGCAAAGTCGCAGATTCAGGCGACATGGTGATGCAAGAACAAGGCTTCTCCATCGTCGACACACATGAACCAGCGATTGCCATTCCTCCACACTCTGTTTGAATTCATACCAAGCAGCACTCCGAGTCCCAACACAGAAATAAAATATTTCTAGTAGGATCTCATCAGGGAGTACGTCGATTCGGTCCACCTGGCCTACATCACATCATGTCAATCGGTAGACATCGCGCAAAGAAACTATGAAAGACATGCGTCGACTGGGGTTGGGTTGCTTCATCTGAACCCAGAGACGATTATTATCCATATGCCAGTGCGAGCTTTCGGAACTTGGGACCGGTATCCCAGGGCTGCTAGGAAATGGTGGAGTGGCGAAGGCAGTACATGAGAATGGTGGGGAAATCTGATGAGAGGCACGCCTTCTCGCTGAACTATTTAGGGTTATGTTAGTTATTGATAATGGTGTGAGTTATTCTTGACATACAACTGACAGCCCATCGATGAGGCCTCGGTGCCCGCTGGGACTGCACTGGGATGGGAGTATGAAAAGAAAGAACTGAGTGGTTGGTCGGTTGGTGACTACGCACGAAAGACAGCGTGTTCGCCTGCAGGCAGCAGCGTTGCTCTCCACCTTCTCCGAGCGCCCACTGTATCTGTCTTGCCCACAACTAGGATATTCATATAGATCGCCGTCGCCTTCAACCTCAATGTGTTCGAAAGGTGCTTAATCTCTTACCAGCCATATTGCGAGGAGCCCCCTTTCATTTCAGCTCAAATCAGGACAGCATCACAATGCCACCCAACAGTCGCCCAGTACGTTGCGGAGACCGACCGTACGTTCGAGAATATTGCACGGGAGGGACGGCAAGCGGGCAAGACGCGAGATGGATGGATGACGTACGTCTGTAACCCTTCGACCATTTGTAGTAGACGCAGGGGCGCGGGAGATCCGTCGCCATGTTCTCGGCTCGGCCGATGGAGACTTCGACCCTTTCTGGCGTTTCCCCATTGCGGTCGTTTCAAGCTCCCAACCAACCATCGAGTTCGAGGCTCTTCAACAATGTTTGGTACATACGCACACTAAAGGGCACACTACAGCGCGAAAAGGAGTTTGAAGATCGAGTACCGCAAGCACCTCGACTTCTCGCCTCCTAGTAGTATGTGAGCGACGAAGGCCCGGGGGACGGTACGCCCGGCAGTCCAAGTACAAGGCAATTCTGCACCTCTTTCTGCCTCACCTGGTCCAACTCCCAAACCTGTTCTCACTGTGGCCCCCGAACTCGCGAAGCCCGAACTTGAGAAGATTTCCATTCAATTCGAGAAGTTGGTACCCACGTCCTTTCTTGGGTCAAGTTCAAGGCTGCTGGCATTTTGCACTCGGCCTCGTCGTCCTCCCCGGCCGTTGGGACTCTTCGCTACCACCATCTCCGCTCGTTCATTCACTCATAGAAGGCAGTCGATCGCATCGACACGGGTCCGATGATAATACTTCTCATTCCCGTATTCCTTCAATTGCAGCTCCGGCAGCTCCGGCGCCAGTCATTAAGAGTCACCCGTCAACGATGATGCTTCCCCAACCTCAGGCTCGGGCTCCTTCGCCACCGAATAACATGCCCCCACCCCAATCCATACCCAAAACGAGGAGTCCCACCCCACCTTCTTCGTTGTATGATGTCGCCCGGGACGTCTTACATCTCCCCTACCAGAGCCTTCACGGCGCGCCACCACTTCAACGTCGGTTGACTCAGAGGTTTCAAGTTTGCCACGCCCGCATGGATCTAGCCTTCCAGCAAGCGCTCAAGGCCGCCATTTTCGTCAGTAATTGTTCCCTTGGTGTGGTTTTCGGGGATAAGCAGAGCGGATAATTGGATGAAGCACCTTTACATCCACCTTTGTGCGACAGCTGTACGATCCAGTAATTAGCCGAATGATATCTGGTTTGTGTCCGTAAGCCGTACTCTGCTGGCATGGCGTTGCGAGAATTGGCATAAAAGAACCGAAGCTATTTCAGATTGTCCGAGTACTCATAGAAGCACAGACTCGGAAGAGATCTCAGATCCGGAAACAGACTTTTTTTGACTTTGACTATCTTTTTTTTTTGGAAAGCGTATATTCAGTAGTTCCGGACACCGACTACTAAAAGGCCGAGCAGTCCGATCCAGCTTGCTTCCACCAATCGTCTTGCCAGATACGAGGAAAGATGTTGGCGTTCTTTCTCTCTGAAGACCAGCAGGGTATTGCTGGCGGTATTCGATTTCAATTGACACAAATGTCTCAATAAAGACGCGAGTGGACTTGGACGGTCCGCACCGCCAGAAACAGCTGGTTTCGAGTGATAAAAACTGACCCGCTAAGACGAGGAAGTCAGGGCGGGAATCAAGAATCCTCTTAGCACTGGAGCTCACCGAAGCCAAAAAATTGCGTTCCCGGTTGACGTGTTCCCCTCCTACGTCTATCCACCCACCGCTGTACGCACGGCCCGGGCACGCATCGAAAAGTGCTTGTGGGGCAATCGACTGAGTCCGCCCATGGTAGGTTCGTGACTGAACCGATGGTGAGAGGGACTTCTACACCTTCACCCCCTTGTCAGCGTCTTTCATTTCACCTCCTGGGGACTGCAACGGGCGGGGCATGGTTGAAAAAGAGGAACACAACGAAGCGAAAATGAGACGAACCGTTGCGCATCCTCAGTGAGGTCAAGTTAAATGTTTCTCTTCACTCGATTTCAATCAAGCCCCCGAAACCCCATTTGTACCGATTGAGTTCCGTCAGATGAAATATTAATCGTTCTTCGCCTGTGACTTGTAGGTTTTCCGAGGCCAAAGAAATCGGGAGGACCCATCCTCTACATTAAAGTAGATGCTGCGGTAGAGGGAAAAGATGGACGTATTCGACGGGGAAACGTCCGTACAGGGATGACATTTAAGAAGGATCCATGTACCTCCTAATAACAATCTACATAACAAGGAACCAACTTGAAGGTGAGCGGGGCAACTCGTTCCCAATTGCAAGACCGAGAAAACGTGTTTGTAGCGTGTGTCGTACAGCTTGGAGGTTGGGAACCCCAGTGGCAGACTCCGGGTGCATACATGCGGACAGAAGTGAGAGTTGGACATGGATCATAGAAAAAAGTTGGATGTTAGTGTGTGAATACGTGTCCGTGTGAGAGCGCTGTCAAGACGGTACTGTAGTCAGCACCACGCCAACTACATGTACAGAGATAGGAGTTTGTCTGTAACTTACGAATTGTGTCATCAGTGCATCAGTATCTGTACCAGTCAGAAATGGCGACAGGGTGATGGGAGAGCCGTCGCGCGGCAACGAACGGCCTAATATTCTTCTGGAAAGGTCCTGATGGCTCGAGCTCCTCCACGAAAATATTCCGCAGGCTGGGCAACACTTCCATTATTCCGTCCCCAGCGAGCTCTTGCAGGGCAGCCGCGATACCTGGCGCAAATTTTTTGGATAGGTAGAGATTCATCACCGCGGTAAATGGACGTAAGAGTTGCAACCATAGGGTGTTCTCGATGGCATCATCCTTCCAAACTAGTTCCGAAGATCGATGCCGATGCCAGCGCTCGATATAGAG
>QLOU01004042.1:0-21563 GCA_003313715.1 Russula abietina | reverse complement strand
ATGGAGGTGCTTCTTTGCCGCCTTTGCTGGTGGTGGCCGGGGTTGGTGAAATGTGACTGCGACTGGTGTGTTGATGGCCGGGTGCTACTTGCGAGCTTGGTCTGTTTGCGGAGAATCGACGACTACTATATGTAGGTGAAGGGTGTGGCGGGAGGGTGTTATTACAGGCGATCTAAGTAATGTATGACGAGCCGCTGCAGCTGAGCTGAGGGCGGCAGAAGATGGACAAGGGACGGGACCTGACATGCCTGACAATCAGCCATGTGTGCAAACCCCGCCAATGCGCCACGACAATCATGGCTGTCCCATCTCAGCAAAAAAAATGGAGACAATCTGGTTTGAACTTGAACAAAGCAAATCGTCTTTGATTGTCAGTAAGTGCTAACCACAGGGTTGACAACTGAGGAATCTGTTCATGAAGGGATACAAGTACAGTATCAATTCGAATCGATCCACACCAAGAGTCTGCAATTTCACACCGACTTTTTTCGGACTTTATTGTTGTTCGTCGTTGTTCAATATGTCCAAATAAAGCACTGACGCCGTCGTCCACTCCCACGTAAGCTCCTATCTGCCATGGGGTTGTCATGGATGTACCGTACAAGTTCGGAGGGCAGCATCTTTGAGTGGTCTAGATCGAGGATGTGAGTCTTTTCATCATACCATACCATGCCACGGCGGCTCAAATTTGGAGTATCTTTGCACCCTGATTACCATCACACAGCCTGGCACGTTGAATACGTATACTATAGTGGCACCACCGTTATTGTCATCAGTACGTATGCATTATGGCATGAGGGTGTCAAGGTACTGTATAATCTTTGTCGATACGAAAACGTTTTCAGCGTCAAAATTTCGTGGATTGGCCTCAAATCCTGTTTGGAATGATAGGAAATGGGCGAATATGCCTTCCCACGTCTGTCCACTTTTACGGCAGGTTGAACGAACGCATCACGCAGCAGCCGGTCGTCCCTCCCGATTTGTTTCTACACTGGCCAAAGCCCCAGGGAGAACCCGCTATGGAAACGGGACAAGGTGAGGCTTTTGAGGCAATTCAGTTGACGTTGTAGTTGACGAGGTGACTATCTTTGCTCGGATTTCGTACGGCATTTGGTACAGTAAGCGGACCGATCCACACTCACCCCAGTGGGGCATTTGAAAATCACGAAGTGATTAAATAAGGAGGCGCGGGGGAGTATTGATCACGTCACTCTCACCCTTCTTTACTGGGAGCTGCTCTCCAACACCGGTTCACGCATGGCCTTATGGTCGCTTCTTCTTTGCATATTCGCTCTGGCCTTACGTTCTTATGGGAAGCAGGCTATCTTTGAAACGTGCAAATCCTCAGACCTTCTGCGTACCTGCAATGACATTGCAGCAGCTATCTCTGGCGCGTCACAAGTATTTTTTCCTCGTATGTCGCTCTCTCATTTATGACGCTTCTTTCTAATGGGTGATCAAGCGGCACCTGAGTACTTTCTCGACATTTCGCACCCTGCTTCTTCGAGTTCCCAGGCATCCACTTGTTCGGTAGAGCCAGGCTCGGCCGAGGACGTCGGCAAGATTGTAAGCTATCTTGATTTGATCCACCAGCTTTTTCCAACCTATATTTTCATAGCTACGTATTCTTGGATCAAGCCGAACCCCCTTTGCGGTGAAAGGTGGAGGATTCACCATGAACCCAGGATTTTCCTCGACTAGCGGAGTAGAAATCGCGATGACACGCTTCAACGAGATAAAGGTCAATTATATGTGGGGAACAGTCGAGGTCGGGGCTGGCCTCACTTGGGACCGAGTCTATAAGGTACTTGAACCGACTGGAGTGAACGTTGTAGGGGGGCATCTACCGGGCGTCGGTGTTGCAGGGTTGACCCTTGGCGGAGGTGAGTCTCTTCCATCGACCAAGAGCTATAATACAACTCATCCGTCTGTTTCTCAGGCTATTCGTTCAAGACAAGTCAGTATGGACTTACGGTTGACAACATTGCTAGATTTGAACTTGTACTCCCAAACGGAACTATCACAAATGTGACTTCAAAGGATGAAGATCTTTGGTTTGGATTGAGAGTAAGTGGAGAAACTTGATACAGATTCGTACAACTAAGGGTCTCCGATTGCAGGGAGGGATGAATAATTTCGTATGCTACCAATGCAAAAATTTAGTATTCTTGAGGATTGACCGTTTATAGGGAATTGTGACGAAATTCATTCTCGAATCGCACCCTCAAACCGAAGTATGGGTAAGTTTGACTATATTTATATCTTGATCACATTGGAGACTTACTCAAAATTAGGGAGGCTCACTTATTTATAATGACAGCCAACTGGATGCAATTAAGAAGGCGCTTTTCAAATTCGATCAGAGCAACGATACTAAGGCTGCATCTGAAGTTTACCTGGGTTATTCTTCGAATCGGGTATGCTCTGTCATAGGGCATCGTTGTCATTTTGAACTGACTACGTAGCTCATGGCCATTGTTTCTTTATTTTACGACGCGCCTACTCCTTCGGGAGTATTCGATGAACTCTTGGCAATCCCAGCTATTGCGGGAAATGTGTCAACAATTTCATACTCTGATCTTGTTCAAAGTGTGACTTTGGTCGACCTTCAAGGCCAGCGGTTAGTGGTTCATGCCGCTATGTAGTCGAATATGGGTTCACCAGGCATATAGTGTGTTTTTCCATGATGCACCAGTTACTCGGCATTCGCCTGCCGTTTTCGACGCGTTTGTGAATCAAACCAAGGTAAAGCCCCTCCTTACAGTCTGAGTTCGGATCGTTAAATGCGTTCTTAGTTCTGGGGGGAGCGTCTTTATGCTCAAGACAAGAACGTAACCGTGGTTTCAGTCCTTCAGACCTATGACAAAGGTCTCTTCTCGCACGGGAAGGATTCTGCATATCCGCCGGACCGTTCACAGGCTATCTTCCCTTCTATTCTCGCGGTCCAGTGGTTTAACAGCTCGCTCGACGGCGCAATGGCTTCTGCGCTACGCAAGTTCGCAGACGCAATCCGCGATGTTGCTCTTGCGGATGGACAGATTGTATCACATGCTGCGAAATATCCGAATTATGCGCTATTTGGCACGCCACTGGAGGACATGTATGGTGGGAATGTTGAGAGGCTCCGGAAGATTAGAGCGGCGATTGATCCGAATAATGTGATGGGCCTTGCAGGGGGTTGGAAGTTCTAGCGCAGTTGTAGAATTATCTTTTAAGGCAGAGAATCGGATGTAAGGAAGGAATACTTAAATTATAATGTGGGTGCTTCAAGCGCGGACGCTCCGGGGGTCGTTTAGCATATCATGTTTCAGTATTGGTACCTCCGAGTCCACGGTTTTGCAACGCGTTAACGTTTGCGAGTGAGTTTCGACAATTACGGATGAGATTTATCTGAACATCGTTCAACGTTCGGTTACAGCGTACTGAAAGTTGGCTTGTTCCTCCAAGATACAGTACTATGGCCGATACCGAGTGGCTGTACTCCATTGCTGTCATTGGAGCTGGGCTTGGTGGCCCGTTCTTGCGCGGGATCGCTCGACATGCACCCGGAAACTGGGAAATATGCATTTAGAGTCCGCACAGCTAACCGCGCAGTTTCGCATGAGTCACACGTCCAGAAGAAGAGATGAAAATCTAGGGCAGGCATTGCACCGTCGTCTTAGAGGATCTCACACCTAACTCTGAAGTCAAGAGATGAACAAGGCCCTCCGTCCGCATAGAGGTTTCCAGAAGTAATCGCGACCAACTGCGTCAGTTGCTAGCCTGCGGCTCGATTCGTTACACCCGGGCACGGTCCAATAGGAACATAATCTAGAATACGCGCAGTTCTCCGATGACGACCCGAAGGTCTCACTCACCATTGCGCGTCGCTCACCCGCTCCCTCCGTCGCCTTCAAATTCGATGTCGTCGTCTGCACAGCAAACTTACACCGGTGTGACGACATTCAATTTGAATTAGGAGGCGCCGGCTAGAATGCCAGGGGTGGTAACGAGGAGAAAGAAGCAACGGCCGTGCGAGCGGAATTAGCGAATTTCGTGGGGTGTGGGACCCTCTTCGCACCCGGTAATAGCCGCGCGATCATCGTGCAGTGCAACGGCAGCAATATATCTGGTGCGCGTGCCCCGGGCGTCAGATGCCACTGTGAAGAAGAGGAAGGTCTGCGCCCGCGGCCATGCCGTGCAGCGGCACTTCGGGTGGATGGACATAAAAGTTGCGTGCGCTCATCGCCATGCCGGATGCCAAAGGCTTCGTCATACGTCCGCTGTGCGTGCTACCATCTGGTAACAGGTGGGACACTGCTCTATGCGAGCGCGTGACACTTCTCGGCGACGCCGCGCATCTGATGGTCCCCTTTGTGGGCGCAGGCGCGAACCTTGCCATGGCGAAGGGTGCGGATCTCGGCCTCTCGCTTTCCAAGGCGAAGATGCCTTTGGATGCAGAACATGCGATAGCGCACTCGCTCCGGCAGTGGAGGAAAAAAAGGAACTTACGGGCTGTGCATGGTGTTTTTGCCGAAGTGCCAGTGGAGGGTTCTTTCTGGCACGTGATTATTTATCTACCTTCGAATTCTAAACTCCGACTCCTCACGTTGAAGAATACGTTCAACTTTCAAGTTTACCAGCCTGTCCGCGGATTTCTATTTCTGCTCAATATGGCATGAGGCTGACCTCTCCCCAGGCCAGTCGTCATGTTGGGGTACAATCTTTGTCAATATGAAACCGTCTTTAGCATCAAATTTTCGTGGTAATGCCCCCTGCTGCCAGGCTGACAGTGGCAGACACGGCACGGTGTCGTCTGGAATGCCAGGGAATGGACGAATAGACCTCCCACGGTTTTGCGCTCTTACGGTGGGAAAAACTGATTGGTATCCACATGATGGCCATCCGGCATCCGACTATCTTCCAGCGAACCTCGGTCGTTCCTCCTGATTGGCCAGTTTTGTTTCTACTCTGGCTCAAGGCCTGGGCGAGCACGCTATTTCAGCGGGACAAGATGATGGTTTCGAGGCAATTCACTTGGCGTCGTAGTTGACGAGGTGCCAGCGCAAACTGTGTGCAACATGATGTGACGTCGGCGCCTTATTGTTGCATCTCGGAAACGGCATTGCTGTATGTGATCTTTGGTCGGGGGTTTTTTTTTTTGGGTTCGTGCGGCATTTGGTAAGCGGAACAACACTCACCGGGATTTTTTTCTTTCCTGGGGCATTTGAAAATCAAGAACTAATTGAAATCAGAAGGCGGTAGGTTGGTCATGTCGTTCTTCTCCTGGATTATATAAAAACGCCTCGATTCTTCACTGGGGGCTGCTCTTTTCCCAACACTGGTTCACTGATGGCCTTAACATCGCTCGTTCTTTGCACACTCGCCCTAGCATTACGTTCATATGGGAAACCAGCTGTCTCTGAGACGCGCATTTCCTCAGAACTCCCGTATATCTGTAGTGACATTGCAGCAACTATATCTGACGCGTCGCAAGTATTTTTTCCTCGTATGTCTACTCTCTCGTCTATGACGCTTCTTTCTAATGGGTGATCAAGCGGCACCTGAGTACATTCTCGACATTTCACACGCTGCTTCTTCGAGTTCCCAGGCACCAACTTGCTCGGTGGAGCCAGGCTCGGCCGAGGACGTCAGCAAGATTGTAATTACCTTGACCTGATGCACCGGCTTTTACCGACCCATATTTTCATAGCTACGTATTCTAGGATTGAATCGAACCCCCTTTGCGGTGAAAGGTGGAGGACACACCATGAACCCAGGATTTTCCTCGACTAGCGGAGTAGAAATCGCGATGACACGCTTCAACGAGATAAAGGTCAATTCTACGTGTGGAACAGTTGAAATCGGGGCTGGTCTCACTTGGGGCCAAGTGTATGAGGCACTTAAACCGACTGGAGTAAACGTTGTGGGAGGGCGTTCACCGGGCGTCGGTGTTGCAGGGTTGGCCCTTGGCGGAGGTCAGTCTCTTTCATCGACCGAGAGTCAGATCTCATATGTTTCCAAGGTTATTCATATAAGACAAGTCAGTATGGACTTACGGTCGACAACGTTGTCAGATTTGAACTTGTACTTCCAAACGGGACGATCACAAATGTGACTTCAAAGGATGAAGATCTTTGGTTTGGATTGAGAGTAAGTGGAGCCGAGAAATTAACTACCGATTGGTATGCTGAGGGTCTTCAATTGTAGGGAGGGATGAATAATTTCGTATGCCACCAGTTCGATGCAAGAATCTATTTCTTGGGTTTTGACCGCGGTTTATAGGGAATTGTGACGAGATTCATCCTCGAGTCGTACCCTCAAACTGATGTATGGGTAAGTTGACTATAATTATTTCACATTGGACACTTACTTGAAATCTGGCAGGGAGGCTCACGTATCTACAACGAGAGCCAACTGGATACAATTAAGCAAGCGCTTTTCAAATACGATCAGAAAAACGATACTAAGGCTGCGTCTGAGGTTTACCTGACATATTCTTCAAATCAGGTATGCTCTGTCATGGGGCATTGCTGTCATCTGAACTGACAAAGCTACAATAATAGTTTTTGGTCACTGTGCATTTCTTTTACGACGCGCCTACTCCTTCGGCAGTATTTGACGAACTCCTGGGGATCCCGGCCGTTGGGGGAAATGTGTCAACAATTTCATTCTCTGATTTTGTTCAAAGTTCTGGTCCTTCAGACGACTTTCATGGCCTTCGGTTAGTAGTTCGAGCCGCTATGTGGTCGAATATGGGTTCACCAGGCAAATTAGTGCATTTTCCCACGATGCACCAGTGACTCGGCATTCGCCTGCCGTTTTCGACGCTCTTGTGAATCAAACAAAGGTAAGGTCCCGTCCCTTCCTATAGCCTGAGTTCGTGTTATAAAATGCGTTTCACAGTTCTGGGGAGAGCATCTTTATGCTCAAGACAAAAACGTAACCCTGGTTTCAGTCATTGAGACCTACGACAAAGGTCTCTTCTCGTTCGGGAAGGATTCTGCATATCCGCCGGACCGTTCACAGGCTGTCTTTCCTACTGCGCTCGCCGTCGAGTGGTCAAACAGCTCGCTAGACGATACAGTGGCTTTCGCGCTACGCCATATCGCAGACGCAATTCGCGATGTTGCTCTTGCGGATGGACAGAATGTATCACATGCGGCGAAATATCCGAATTATGCGCTATTTGGCACGCCGCTGGAGGATATGTATGGTAGGAACGTTGAGAGGCTCCGCAGAATTAGAGCGGCGGTTGATCCGAATGATGTGATGGGCCTTACAGGGGGCTGGAAGTTCTAGATTGGACTGCGCAGCTGAAGAATTATCTTCTTTCAGGATGTATTTAGTCATGCCATTATATCACGACAGGTCAAGAATAAGAACAATCAGACTGCCGGATTTTGTGGGCGGGTGTGCCTCGTGCAGCACAACCGAGTCCAGACCTCGTGCCTGCCTGCTACGTGGCCTTGCCCTTTCTCTTTGACTGAGTTCGTTTGCCTTCAGGCTGCGTCATCATTTTCTTTCATGGTTATCTTACTTTACATCATCTTTACCTACTCGCGTTTCATATCTCTTTCATCTCTAGTTCCTTACCGTGACGGTACTCATGTACTTCATTTCCCTTTGTCTTTTAGATTCGTCGACCCGACTCGCATTATGCAGTCGTGCACGACCCCTCGCTTATCTTCGTACCTGTTTCACTTCACTTCCCTTTCATCCTTTTTCTTTCCCCTCGGACATGCTTTAGTTCGATCCTACTATACCTGATGTGTAGATACAAAGGATCTAGCGGACAGGAAAGGTAGCGCGAGAGTCGGAAAGGCGCAGCGGAGGAAATCAGCAGGTCGATGACAAAGCACAACTCTGCTCACACGAAGAAGAGAGGAAGGAGAGGAGGAAAGAAGACAGGCGACTCTAAACATTAGGGGTCGTACTCGAAGCTCTTAAATACATAGAGATCCTTTGTACTACAAGTAAGGTATGGTACTGATCTAAACTAAGGCGTGTCTAGAGAGAATCAAAGAATCAAAGAGAAGGTAAAACAGGTACGAGGCAAGGAGAACACGACTTGCCTCGGGGCGAGTCACGTTTGACGCTAGAAGGCAACGCGGGCGTATCTGTAACAGGAGAAACAGAAGGGAAACGAGTCAGAAACTAAGTATCAAAGAAACTAGGGACGCGAGTAAGTAAAAGGAGCTGTCAAGAAGCTGTCAAGTAAGATAACTATGAAAGAGAAAGGGTGACGCGTCCTGAAGATAAGGAACTGTAACAAAGAGGCAGGGGCGAGCGTGTGGGCAAACGCGAGGCCTGGTGTGCGTAGCACGAGGCGCGCGCCCGCAAAATCCGGCAGGATCCTGATGTACTTAAGAGCCCTGCTGTAGTACCCTTGATGTTCAGAATCTCCGACTTCTTCTTCAGCACAGTTGTGCTTCGTTTCCAGATCATTCCGCTGCGCTTAAGTAGGTTCTCGTGCATCTCCTCTGCCCGCTACAAACAAGCAAGTCCACCGCATCCCTCCAACATCGCTATGCAATTTGTCGCCGGTGTCCTTTGCCATTCGTTCTACGCTTCTCGTTGGCTTTCTCGAGCGGAATGCCGCTCGCGGTGCCTCTTGAGCGAGTTTCTGCGCGCGAAGGAAATCTCCACAGAGTTGTCACGGGATAATCAGGCTTAAAAAATCAGCCATCCATCCGCACTCAACTTCTTCCGCCCACCCCTGCGAGAATCTCGGTCCTCAAAACGGTAGACAGTGATATCCCTGTGAATTTGGGGACGTGAGCTTCCTTGCTCCACTTCCCTGTTTATTGTTGTTTTGTGGGATCCTGGCTACAGGGTTGGGTGAGTTGAGTCGATGCACCGGACCGTGCTGCTAGAATCCCTGTTGTTTTGCCGCTCCGGGCTGGTTTTGAGGGCGGCATTTTATAGCTGCTGTGGTGTTCCACTGCTGGCACTGGGGAACCACTAGCCATCGACCTGAGATTTGCCAGCCACGGGCCACGGCGGCGTTTACCAGATAGCAAGGGTGGACACCGCTGTCGATGCAGATGAGGCGGCGACACCTAGCGCCGTGGGAATGGACCAGGTCGGCCCGTTGATAGCCCACGCGACAGGGTACCTGCAGTCGCTCTGTTAGACCAGAGGCGGGGCAGAAAGGATACTCATACTCAGTCGGCTCCGTCAACAGTCCCAGACTCGGAAGTTCACGGGCCGGTTTGCCCACACGGCAACGGACACGTGATGGCGACTCTAACAGTATTCGAACTCGGAGCTTGAGCAATAATTCTTATTCTTGTTCATCCTTCATCTGGTTCATGGAAGATTCAATTACATCTTCAGAGAGCCATGCGTGCTACGTCGGGTTTGGCCAACTTGAAACCGATGTAGTACAGTCACTCTCGCCGCTCAGTCTCACGAATAGCCCATGCCTTCTAATGATGCACTGACGGACGGAAGCGCATTCGCTCTAGTAAGTCGGATATTTCGTTCGTAGCTTCACTTCTTAGCAATGGTGGCTCTGTTGCGCCGCGAAGCTTTCCACGGCGGACGGCGCTGATCTCGGCCTCGTGTTTACCGAGACGAAGACTCTTTCTGAGCTCTTGGAGTGCGTGTTCTACGTCATCGTGTCCATCCTTTACCCCCGGCCGGAGTACGAGAATACAATGCAAGTGCGCGCGAAAGAGGAGTGGGAGGGGTCGATGCAGAACATGGATGTGTTTTTGAGCGATAGCTTGAACGCAGTGCACGCGCTGCGGCAGTGGAGAAGATGAAAAGGCTGAAGGGGTGACGCATTGACGGAGGACCGCCGGCTGGAGTCGTACAGTATTTCTTCGATACTGCGGTAGAACTTCTTCTCAACGGACCGGGATAAGTCATATGATACTAGTATCACACTGCTCATTCAAATAGGGTGCTCATCTATACTTTTCAGTCTAGCTGTTAATGCAACCCAACTTTAGACGCACCAGCAACACTCGACCACCAACTGGACCCGATCGCACTTCGCCCCAGCCTGAAATTATTTCTGAATACAACCAGGTAGCATCGGACACCCATCCCCTTTCTTTCCGTGACAGCTGACTCGGAGAGAATTGAAGGTGTCGAAAGAAGGTAGAGAAAAGGAAAATGTGATCAAACTAACATTCTAAAGCTCCGACTCCACGTAACGGCGGCTCAAAAAATAACCACTTTCAGCGCCTGTGAGCGAGTCGAGTCAAGGGCGAGCCGTGAGCGTGAGGGTCCATAATATGATTCGGTGCTGTGCTATGGACATGTGTGGTTGCTACAGTAGGCACAGGGACCTGGCGCGAAGCGCAGTCGGGCGACTCGGAAGGAAGCCTGTGGATCCGGCCGTAGAGGTGAGCTGCGCGGGCGGGTAGGGTTCTCGCGGTCACTGCAGCGATCCGTGAACTGGTTATCACAACAAATCCGCCGGTTGTGAAGTTGCTACTGCGAGATGGAGGTGCTTCTTCGCTGCTTTGCTGGCCCAGCAAAGCAGCGAAGAAGCACCTGGGTGGTGGGTGGTGAAATGTGACTGCGACTGGTGTGTTAATGGCCAAGTGCTACTTGCGGGCTTTGTCTGTTTGCGGAGAATCGACGACTAAGGGTGTGGTGGGAGGGTGTTATTACAGGCGATCTGAGTAATGTATGACGACTGAGTACTGAGCCGCTGTAGCTGAGGGCGGCAGAAGATGGATGAACGGGACGTCTGTCAACGGGCCTTCCGGCCACCAAGACCCCACTCCAAACTCCGACGCCGCTGCCCGTCTGTCTGCCTTTGGGCCACCTACTACCCACAGGCCATCAAACCAATCAACTTTCAAGTTCTCCAGCCTGTGTCCGCTTCTATTTTTTACACGCTGTCTCGGCTATGCCAGTGGTCTTCCGTCATTCACATATTCACTGGCTGGGGAATCTCACGTTTTTGCACTCATACGGGGAGAAAAAAAATCGATGTTCACGCGATGATCAAGCACCAATCCGAGTATCTTTCAGCGGACCTCGGTCGTTCCCCCTAGTTGACCGGTTTTGTTTCTACTCTGGCTGAAGGACTGGGAGAGCCTGGAGCGGGAGGGTTTGAAGGCAATTTGTGTCCGTGCGCTCGACAAGGTGCTTCTGTAGTAGTCTTGGAGCGTCAACTGTGCCGACAGTGTCGGCGCATCATACCGGGATTTTACCTTCATGGGGCGTTCCGTTCCTTTCTACTTCAATATCACAAAGTGATTAAAATCAGAATGCGGCAACATTAATACTGATATTGGTCCTGTCATTCATTTCCTGGGCTATATAAAAAGGCTTCAATGCGGCCGCTCTTTACCCAACACCGGATTGCTCATGGCATTAACCTCGCTCGTTCTTTGCATATTTGCTCTGGCATTACATTCGTATGGCAAGCCAGCTGCCTTGGAGACGCGCAATTCCTCAGACATTCTTTGTACCTGCAATGAAATTGCAGCAGCTATCTCTGGCGCGTCGCAAGTATATTTTCCTCGTATGTCACTCTCCCATTTATGACACTTTATTCTAATGGGTGATCAAGCTGCACCTGAGTACTTTCTCGACATTTCGCACGCTGCTTCTTCGAGTTCCCAAGCATCAACTTGCTCCGTAGAGCCAGGCTCGGCCGAGGACGTCAGCAAGATCGTAAGCCTATCTTGAATTTATCCATCAGCTTTTAGTACCGACTTGTATCTTTATAGCTACGTATTCTGGGATCGAAACGGACACCCTTTGCGGTGAAAAGTGGAGGACACGCCACGAACCCAGGATTTTCCTCGACTAGCGGAGTAGAGATCGCGATGACACGCTTCAACGAGACAAAGGTCGATTCTACGTGTGGAACAGTTGAGGTCGGGCCTGGGCTCACTTGGGGTCAAGTGTATGCGGCACTTGAACCGACCGGAGTGAACGTTATAGGAGGGGGTTCACCGGGCATCGGTGTTGGAGGGTTGGCCCTTGGCGGAGGTCAGTCTCTTTCCATCAACCGAGAGCTGGATCTCATATTTTTTTTAAAAGGCTATTCATTCAAGTCGAGTCAGTATGGACTTGCGGTTGACAACATTGTCAGATTTGAACTTGTACTCCCAAACGGGACGATCACAAATGTGACTTCAGAGGACGAAGATCTTTGGTTTGGATTGAGAGTAAGTGGTGAATGAATCTAGATACAGATTCGTGGCTAACGGCTTCAATTGCAGGGGGGAGGAAATAATTTCGTATGCTATCAATTCGAAACAATAATCTATTTTCTTGGGTTTTGACCGTTTATAGGGAATTGTGACGAAATTTATCCTCAAATCGCATCCTCAAACTGAGATATGGGTAAGTTGACTACAACCATATTTCCTGATCACACCTGAAATCTGCTGGCAGGCAGGCTCACGTTTCTACAACGAGAGCCAACTGGATGCGATTAGAGAAGCGCTTTTCAAATACGATCAGAACAACGATACTAAGGCCGCGTTTGAGATTTATCTGACTTATTCTTTGGGTCAGGTATGCTCTGCGGCGATGGGGAATCACTACTATTCTGAACTGACAAACGTTATAATAATAGTTCTTGGCCACTCTCACCTTTTTTTACGACGCACCTACTCCGTCGGGAGTATTCGACGAACTCTTGGCGATCCCGACTATTGGGGGAAATGTGTCAACAACTTCATTCTCCGATTTTATTCTAAGTTTGGGTCCTGGGGACGACCTTCATAATCTTCGGTTAGTAGTCCATGCCGCTATGTGGTTGAATATGCGTTCACCAGGCACACAGTGCTTTTTTCAATGATGCACCAGTGCTTCGGCATTCGCCTGTCGTTTTCGACGCGTTTGTGAATCAAACAAAGGTAAGCTCCCTTTTTACAGCCTGACGGACGGAGGTCGGATTGTGAAATGCGTTCACAGTTCTGGGGCGAGCGCCTTTATGCTCTAGACAAAAACGTAACGGTGGTTTCGGACGTTGAAACCTTCGACCAAGGTTTCTTGTCGTACGGGAAGGATTCCGCATTTCCGCCGGACCGTTCACAGGCTATCATCCCCGCTACCCTCACCGTCGCGTGGTCTAACAGTTCGCTCGACGGCGAAATGGCCTTTGCGCTACGCAATTTCTCAGACACGATCCGCGATGTTGCACTTGCGGATGGACAGAATGTGTCACATGCTGCGAAATATCCTAATGTTGCGATATTTGGCACGCCGTTGGAGGATATGTTTGGTGGGAATGTTGAGAGGCTCCGAAAGATTAGAGCGGCGATTGATCCGAATGATGTGATGGGCCTTGCAGGGGGTTGGAAGTTCTAGATTATTAATACTGTAATAAACTGCGCCGCAGCTGTGGAATTATCGAAGGCAGAGAATCGGACTCATGATTAAGTAGTATCGCATGGTCTTAATCATTCAATTTCCTGTTGGATAATGTCAACTAGGGCATGAGTCATTGAGAGTTGGGAAGTCATGTCCGCGGTTGCAATCATGGCATGGCGGCTCTGTTTCACCTTTATAAATGGAGATGTGAGGAGAGACTGAGAAACCGTTCACAATATCATGTGGGTGCTTCAAGCAGGCGCTCTGGGGTCTTGACGCTTGACGGCCGGTCGGGCGGGTTACTTGGCGCATCGTATCATGTTTCAGCACCTCCGAGCCTACGGTTGGGTTTTGCACCACAGCGCGCTGCTTCGGTGCATTCCACTGCGCATTGGAATACAGTAATCTTTGCACCGCAGTATCTGGTTTCCGGCCTCCCGGGCTGGCTCCAGCTTAAAGACGTTCTATCAAAGTTGAAGTTGAAAAAACTTCTTTCTTGTAGGCACAGGAATACTATGGCATTCAATTCGTGCCGGCGGAATAGATCCGACAATTGGGTTTGGTGGCCTCGTTCTTGCGCGGGTACTCTAACTTTATGAGATCATAGTACAGTAACTGTCTTCGAGTGTGGGCCTATATCATCGTCTCTGGCCGGGACAAGGTGGCTCGCTGGATTTTATCCACCGCGGAACTGGGCAGTATGCATTATAGTCCGCACAGCTGTTTCGCAAAGGTCGATTCGTCACACCTGGCACATGGTCCAATTGGAACACAATCTAGAATCCGCACGTCTCTTTTCCGATGACGACCCCAAGGTCTCACTCACGCCCTCCGTCTCCTTCGAATTCGATGTTGTTTTTGGTGCGGATGGCGCGTGGTCGCTTGCACAGTCGGCTTTATTAGGAAACACCAATAAGAATGGCGGGGACAATACTATGATGAGGTGAAAGAAGCAAAAGTGAAAGAAGCGACAGCCGCACGAGCGGGGAATTGGCAAATACTGTACTGTAACGTGGGGCGTGGGACACTCCGCACTCCGAGGTCGGCGACAGCCGCGCGATCTTCGCGAAGCGTAACAGCGGCGATCCGTCTGGTTGCGCGTCCCCCAGGCCCCCTCAACACGTTCGACCCCACTGCGAAAGAGAAAGATTTTAGGCACTGTGCAGTACGCGCTGCAGCACTTTGATGCACGGGGACAAAAGCTGGGTGCGGTCATCGCTGCTGCGGCCGGCCGGGTGCCAAGTGCTTCGTCACTGCATGCGTCCCTTGTGCGTGTTGTCATCAGTCACAGGTGAGACTCTGCTTCGAGCGGGCGCTATTGGTGATCCGGTGATGCCGCGCCGCGCATCTGATGGTCCCGGTCCCCTTTGCGGGCCCAGGCGTGATGGCGGACGGCGCGAATCTCGGACAGTCCACGTGCCAATGCCAATGGAACTTCTCAATGACACGGAATGTACGATACCGGTATCATTACATCCGCTTCTTCAAGCATCTATAGTTTTGGTCCAGCTGTTGATGCAACCCCAGGGACTGGATAAAGCCTCAATTAGTGGCATGCGCTGGCACAACTTTGCCCCTAAGGCTTCCACGGACACTCGTCTTCCCTCGTTAAAGCCATGCAATTATCCAACATTCTTTACTCAGCCTCCTCACGTGGCTCAAATAATGAACACGGCTCCACGTAGAATGGCCCGTCTGATATGGTCTGTCACGGCCTCTAAGGTCTTCCATTCCCTGCTTGGGGAACAGACCTCCCACGGTTTTGCCCTCTTACGGCAGGGCGAACGCATTGATACTCACACGATGGTCATGCAACATCCGAGTATCATTCTGCGAACCTCGGTCACTCGTCCCGATTGGCTATTTTTGTTTTTATCCTGGCTGAAAGCTGGGGGACCCTGCAGCGCGACTCGGACAAGGTGGAGGTTTGAGGGTAATCTGTGTTGACGAGACGAGGTGCTAATTTTGGAGCGCAATCTGTGCCGACTCGGCGACCTGTGACGTCGGCATCCCATTAATTGTTTGCATCTCGGAAATGGTAGTTGATGCTTGGTTTTTGGTTTGTAACGCCATTTGGTAAGCGGGCCAATCCACACTTACGAACTGGAAGTTTGCTTTCCTATGGCATTCCATTATCATTCGAACTGTTAAAAAGGCTTCGATTCGCCACTGGGAGCTGCCCTCTGCCCAACACCGGTTTACTCATGGCCTTAATTTCACTTGCTCTCTGCACACTCGTTCTGGCATTATGTTCATACGGCAAGCAAGCTCCCTTGGAGACGCGCAATTCCTCCAACATTTCGTGTACCTGCAATGATATCGCAGCAGCTATCTCTGGCGCGTCACAAGTATTTTTTCCTCGTATGTTGCTCTCTCATCTATGACACGTCTTTCTAATCGGTGATCAAGCCACACCTGAGTACTTTCTCGACATTTCGCACCCCACTTCTTCGAGTTCCCAAGCATCAACTTGCTCTGTAGAGCCAGGCTCGGCCGAGGACGTCAGCAAGATTGTAAGCTATCTTGGATTGATCGGCATCAGCCTTTACTGACCCACATTCCCATAGCTACATATTCTGGGAACGAACCGAACCCCCTTTGCTGTAAAAGGTGGAGGACACACCACGAACCCAGGATTTTCGTCGACTATCGGAGTAGAGATCGCGATGACACGCTTCAACGAGACAAAGGTCGATTTTACGTGTGGAACAGTTGAGATCGGGGCTGGCCTCACTTGGGGCCAAGTGTACGAGGCGCTTCAACCGACTGGACTGAACGTTATAGGAGGGCGTATACCCGATGTCGGTGTTGCAGGGTTGATCCTTGGCGGAGGTCTGTTTGTTTCATCGACCGAGGGCCAGGACTCATATAGTTTCAGGCTATTCATTCAAGACAAGTCAGTATGGACTTGCGGTTGACAACATTGCCAGATTTGAACTTGTACTTCCAAACGGGACGATCACAAATGTGACTTCAAAGGACGAAGATCTTTGGTTTGGATTGAGAGTAAGTGAAGAAGCTAGATACAGATTCGTATGGCTAACGCCTTCAATTGCAGGGGGGAGGAAATAATTTCGTATGCTATCAATTCGAAACAAGAATCTATTTCTTGGGTATTGACCACTTATAGGGAATTGTGACGAAATTCATCCTCAAATCGCACCCTCAAACCGACATATGGGTAAGTTGAATATAACGATTTCCTGATCACTTTGGAGGCTTATTCGAAATCTGGAAGGGAGGCTTACTTTCTTACAACGAGAGCCAACTGGATGCGATTAAGCAAGCGCTTTTCAAATACGATCAGAAAAACGATACTAAGGCTGCGTCTGGAGTTACCATGACTTATTCTTCGGACCAGGTATGCTCTGTCGTAGGGCACCATTGTTATTATGAACTGACAGTGTTATAATAATAGTTCTCGGTCGCTGTTTTTTTCTTTTACGATGCGCCTACTCCTTCGGGAGTATTCGACGAACTCTTGGCGATCCCAGCTATCGGAGGAAATGTGTCCACGAGTTCATTCTCTGATTTTGTTAACGGTTTGGGTCCTCTGAATGACTTTCATGGCCATCGGTTAGTAATAGCTCAAGCCGCGATGTGGGTGGAATATGAGTTGACCAGGCATATTTATTCAGCGTCTTTTACCATGATGCACCGGTGACTCGCCATTCGCCTGCCATTTTCGACGCGTTTGTGAATCAAACAAAGGTAAAGTCCCTCCCTCCCTCCCTAATACTCCCTGAGATCAGATTGTTAAATGCGTTCTCAGTTCTGGGGGAAGCGCCTTTATGCTCAAGAGAAAAACGTAACTGTGTCTTCAGTCATCGAGAACTTCGACAAAGGCCTCTTCTCGCACGGGAAGGATTCCGCATATCCGTCGGACCGTTCACAAGCCGTCTTCCCCTCAGTCCTCGCTGCCGAGTGGTCTAATAGCTCGCTTGATAACAAAATGGCCTTTGCTTTACGCAATTTCGCAGACGAAATCCGGGATGTTGCCCTTGCAGATGGGCAGAATGTGTCACATGCAGCGAAGTATGTGAACTATGCGCTGTTTGGCACGCCGCTGGAAGACATTTATGGTGGGAATGTTGGGAGACTACGCCGGATTAGAGCGGCGATTGATCCGAACGATGTGATGAGCCTTGCAGGGGGTTGGAAGTTCTAGATTGTACTGCACAGTATGGCAGAGAATTGGTAGAATGCATTCACGATCAAGTATCGCGTGACCTTATTGTAATCATTTGGCCCTAGGGCATCTCCACATTGATCTCTTTCACCGTCCCTTGGGGCCTTCGTGTGGTCTAGGGGAGTGTGGAGGGGCAAGTAGTAGAACTGCAGCAAGAACGAGCCAAATCAGCTGTCCGTCCACATCTTCCGCCCCACCCCTGCGGGACTCTCGGTCCCAGCAACGGTAGACAGTGATTTCCCTGTGAATTTGGAGCCGCGAGCGTCATCCTTGCTTCCGGACGGTGCTGCTAGAATCCCGCTCCCGCTCCCGGCTCGTTTTGGGAGCGGAAACTCACAGCTGTGGGGTTCCACTGGCCCCGGGGAGCAGTCACGTCCATCACCATGGCGAGTCTACCGGACAAGTAATCACGCAGTTTTTCACAAGGTCGCACTTCCAGATGGAGAAGAAATGAAAATCTCTCGGACTAGCATGGCACGGTCATCTTTGAGGACCTCACACTACTCAACTCTCATTCGTCAAGGGATGCGCAAGGCCCTCCCCTCCGGATGAAGGTCTCCCAGAAGTAGATCGCGGCCAATTGCGCCGGTTGCTGCTCGATTCGGTATACCCGGGCACGGTCCAATTGGAACGTACATAATCTAGAATCTAATCTGCACATCTCTTTGATGACTATCTCAAGGTCCCACTCACTGTCACGCTTTCCTTGCCCCACTCCTGCGCCCTCTGTCACCTTCAAATTCTATGTCGTCGCCGGTGCGGATGGCGGGTGGTCGCGAACGCGCAGGCTGCTGGGTCTGCACAGCCAACTTATACAGGCGTGTCATTCGTAGACATTCGTCTTGCACTCCGGGACGCCAGCGAGAATGGCGAGGATGGTAACAGGGTGAAAGAAGGAACAGCCGCACAACGGAACGACTGAGTTGTCCCCTTCCCCACTCTTTCCGCCGTAGACTCGTCATTCTAAACCCCGACTTCCCACGTGCCACCGTTTCTCTCATCCACGCTCACCTCAAACTAAACAACTTTTCCAGTCTGAGCCCGTTTCTATATTTCAACATTTATGCTCGCTATGGCGTAAGGATTTGATTATCTTTTGGCCTGGAGCCATGATGTTAGGCATAATCATCGTCAATATGAACACGCCTTCAGCTTGGCCTTCAGTGCAAAATTTCGTAGAATGGCCCCAGGATTCCAGATACGGGCTACACGGTGTCACGGCTAAAGTCTTCCATTCACTGGCTCGGGCCTCCTCCCACGTTTTGCGCTCTTACGGCGGGACGAATGCATCGATACTCACACGGCGATGGTCATGCAGCATCCGAGTATCATTCAGTGGACCTCGGTCGCACCTCCCAATAGGCCAGTTTAGTTTCTACTCTGGACGAAAAGCCTGAGAGAGCCTAAAGCGGGACAAAGTGGGGGTGTGAGGGCAATTTGTGTCTATGCGCTTGACGAGGTGCTGCATCGTATGCATCTCGGAAGAAGTATATATTGATAAAGTTCAATTCGAACATCACGAAGTGATGCAATCAGAAGGCGGCAGCATTGATCCTCCTGGACTATATAAAAACGCTTCGATTCTTTCCTGGAGCTGCTCTCTGCCTAACAGCAGTTTACTTATGGTCTTAACTTCACTCGTTCTTTGCACATTGGCTCTGGCACTACGTTCATGCGGCAAGCCAGCTGTCTTTGAGACGCTCAATTCCTCAAACATTCTATGTACCTGCAATAAGATTGCGGCGACTATCTCTGGGGCGTCACAAGTATATTTTCCTCGTATGTCGCTCTCTCATTTCTGACACGTTTTACTAATCGGTGATCAAGCCGCACCTGAGTACTTGCTCGACATATCACACGCTTCTTCTTCAAGTTCACAGGCATCAACTTGCTCCGTAGAGCCAGGCTCTGTTGAGGACGTCAGCAAGATCGTAAGCTATCTTGAATCGATGCATCAGCTTTTATCGACCTATAATCTCATAGCTACGTATTCTGGGATCGAACCGAACTCCCTTTGCGGTGAAAAGTGGGGGACATACTACGAACCCAGGGTTTTCTTCGACTAGCGGAGTAGAGATTGCGATGACACGCTTCAACGAGACAAAGGTCGATTCTACGTGTGGAACAGTTGAGATCGGGGCTGGCCTCACTTGGGGCCAAGTTTACGAGGCACTTAAACCGACTGGACTGAACGTCGTAGGAGGGAGTGCACCGACCATTGGTGTTGGAGGTTTTACCCTTGGTGGAGGTCTGTTAGTTTCATCGACCGAGAGCCAGGACTCATATAGTTTCAGGCTATTCATTCAAGACAAGTCAGTATGGACTTGCGGTTGACAACATTGCCAGATTTGAACTTGTACTTCCAAACGGGACGATCACAAATGTGACTTCAGAGGACGAAGACCTTTGGTTTGGACTGAGAGTAAGTGGAGAGACTAGATACAGGTTCATGTGCCGGTGGCTAAAGGTCTCCAATTTCAGGGAGGGTTGAATAATTTTGTATGCTGCCAACCCGATTCTATATCTTGGGTTTTGACCGTTTATAGGGAATTGTGACGAAATTCATCCTCGAATCGCACCCTCAAACCGACGTATGGGTAAGCTAAATATAATCATTTCCCTTGGGATCTTACTCGAAATCTGGCAGGGAGGCTTACGTTTCTACGATGAGAGCCAACTGGACACAATCAAGGCAGCATTTCTCAAATACGATCAGAACTACGATACTAAGGCTGCGTCTGATGTCTATCTGACTTACTCTTTGGGTCAGGTACGCTCAGTCACAAGGCATTACTGTTGTTTCGAACTGAAAAACGTTTTAATAATAGTTCCTTGTCATTGTTTCTTTCTTTTACGACGCGCCTACTCCTTCGGGGATATTCGACGAACTCTTGGCAATCCCGGCCATCGTGGGACTCGGAAATGTGTCCACAAGTTCATTTTCTGATTTTATTCAAAGTTTGGGTCCCTTTAACGATGCTCATGGCCATCGGTTAGTACTAGTTCATGCCGCTATGTGGTGAAATATGGATTCACCAGTCACAGTATTTTTTTCAATGATGCACTGGTGACCCGACATTCGCCTGCCGTTTTCGACGAGTTTGTGAATCAAACCAAGGTAAAGTCCCTTCGTATATCTTGGGATCGGATTATGAATGCGTTCACAGTTTTGGGGGGAACGAATTTATGCTCAAGACAAAAACGCGACTGTACTTTCAGTCATCGAGACCTTCGACAAAGGTTTCTTGTCGCACGGGAAGGATTCTGCATATCCGCCCGACCGTTCACAAGCTGTCTTCCCCGCTACCCTCGCCATCGAGTGGTCTAACAGCTCCCTCGATGACACAATGGCCTCTGTGCTGCGCAATTTCTCTGATGCAATCCGTGACGTTGCTCTTGCGGACGGGCAGAATGTATCACACGCAGCGAAATATGTTAATGTTGCGCTATTTGGCACTCTGCTGAAGGACATATATGGTGGTAATGTTGAAAGGCTCCGGAAGATTAGAGCGGCGGTTGATCCAGATGGTGTGATGGGTCTTGCAGGGGGTTGGAAGTTCTAGATTGGGCTGCGCAGCTGTAGAATTATCGAAGGCAGAGAATCGGACTCACGATTAAGTATCGCGTGGCAACGCGTGGCCTTATCCCGCAGTTCAACGTTCAACCCCGAAGTTCACTCGTCCACGGAGGTTACCCAGAAGTAGATCGCGGCCGACTGCGCTACAGTAGCTGCTGCTCGATTCGTTACACCAGGGCACGGTCCAATGGGAACCCAATCTAAAATCCGCCCATCTCTCCGCCGATGACGACCCCCAAGGTTTCGCTCATCTTCGCGTGTTCCTCGCGTGCTCACTCCGCTACCTTCAATTCCGATGTCATCTGCCTCGTCGTGCGTCCGTTCTTGGGCTCCTATCCGGTCACAGGTTGGACATTGCTTCAGGCAGGCGTACGCGGTAATGGAGCTGTACTGCTCGACGAGCTGGAGGCGCTGAAGGCCAAGTAGGCGGTGATCCAAAATCATGCCAAGGTACGACTACGAGGAGTCTCCTGGAAGATTAACGAGAACCAGGGGATTATTGTAAGTGTGTGAGGGGACGAG